>JAGPOY010005479.1:11991-22989 GCA_018983105.1 Silene uniflora
AGGCCGTTGTTATATGCATTAAACCGTTGAGTTACGCTCGTTATTGATGGCCATAAATGGCGTAGTGGGAGTAACTTCCCAATTTGTATTCTTAATATGAGATTTAAATTATGTAATTAGAAATTACCATGACGCATTATTGTCGAGGACATATCCTCCAACAGATTCATATAGACTTCTTCCTCCAAATTCCCGGTGTAAAAATGCATTGTGTACGTCCATTTGGTGTAATTCCCACTTCTTGATAGAGGCAACAGCAAGAAGAGTACGAATAGTAACCATTTTGACGACGGGAGCAAAAGTCTCGCCATAGTCAATACCTTCAATCTGGTGGTTCCCAAAGACAACTAGACGAGCTTTTAAACGCTCAACGGACCCATCCGACTTATGCTTAATCTTGTAAACCCAACGACAACCAAGAGCCTTTTTGTCGGGAGGCAACTCAACTAACTCCCAAGTGCCGTTATCCTCAAGAGCATTAATTTCATCTTGCATAGCCCGACACCATCCATCGTCGCGAACAACAACTTTAAAAGACGGAGGTTCAACACCCGCTGTTATGGCTGCCAAAAACGAACGATGCCGACTAGAAAATTTATCACAAGATACATAATTAGCTAAGGAATAAGGTGTACCTTCGGACGAAGACGGAGAGACCGGTGAACTTGGGGAAGATGGACTGTTTACTGTATCAAGAACATAGCCAGTCAAACGGGAATTGGGAAATTTGAGCCGCTGTCCCCTACCAAGAACCGGAGGAGGGTCAACAACGGTAGCAGTGGCATCGTCATACGCAGGAGAAGAAGCATATGTTGCAGCGGCTGAAGAAGGGGACTCAGGAGTAGTCGAAACAGAGGAGTCAGGCGACCCATTAGGAACAGAATTCGAATCAATAGCTGGGGAATCCGAATCAGACACGCATGAATCATCAGCAATTAAAGGGTTAGGCAAATCATCCTTTATTTCCGTGTCAGCAAAAGGAAAAGAATCCTCATAAAATACAACATCACGAGAAATAAATATCTGCTTAGTTTCGAGATCGTAAACCCGCCATCCTTTCGTATTATGTGGGTAACCCAAAAATAGACATTTTCGACTGCGAGGTTCCATTTTATCGCCCCGAGTGTTCTGATTGTGAGCGAAACAAAGGCAACCAAATACCCGTAAATTTGAATAAGATGGGGAAGTGCCAAATAAAATGTCATACGGAGTTTTGTGATGCAAAATAGGCGAGGGAAAACGATTAATTAAGTGGGCAGCAGTAAGTACGCATTCGCCCCAAAACCGCTTAGGAAGACGTCCCTGAAAAAGCAAAGCGCGTGCCACATTAAGTATGTGACGATGTTTGCGCTCGACCCGCCCATTTTGTTGGGGCGTGCCTACACATGAGGTCTGGAATTGAATCCCATTCTGCAAAAAATAGTCAGCCATATGATGGAATTCACTACCATTGTCGCTCCGAACAATTTTCACCTGTTTAGAGAATTGAGTCCGAACCATGGATAAAAAATGCATAAAGAAATCGGTAACTTCGGTTTTAGCAAGCAGTAGATATACCCAAACAGACCTTGAGCAATCATCAACGATAGTTAAGAAGTATTTCGCACCACAAGTAGAAGGGGTACGATAAGGGCCCCAAAGATCGCAATGTATCAATTGAAAAATTTCAGAAGCAATATTATCACTAGTATGAAAACTAGATTGAGTCTGTTTGGCAAGATGGCATACATCACACACCGTATTTTTATTAAAGCAAATTGTTCGAGCTAAAGAAGTAAATTTAACCGCATTATCCCCCGAATGTCCAAGTCGACGGTGCCACAAATCATAATTCCCAGCCGTGCCAACCGTGTTCACCAAAGAGAGCGGTGTAGACGAAAGCAAAAACAGTCCATCATTGAGTTCATCAGCTCCAATCGTCGTCCTCATAGACCGGTCCTGAATAAGACATAAATCCTTAGTAAACTGAAATATATAATCATAGTCAACCGATAATTGGGAGACAGAGAGCAAATTGCAAGTTAAATGAGGAACAAATAAAACCCGGCGAAGAATTATTTTGTCGTCAATTCGAATAGTACCCATCTTCGAGGCTAGGACTTGCTTCCCATTCGGCAATCCCACTGGTCGTGGAGGAATCACCATGGTGTCGGAAAACAGCGAAATATCACCTGTGACATGATTAGATGCACCAGTGTCTATTATCCAAGAAGTGTACGTACCAGACAACCGATCCGAAGAAGGCGTGTAAGCCACATTAGCATGAACGATAGGGTCACCCCGAGAAGCAGACCCGGATGCATTAGTACTCGGTCCTGCCCCGCCCGTCTTGCTGCGACGAAATTCCTCTAAGGTGCGAGGGCGACTACCCCACCAGTTCGGAAATTTGCCAGCTTTGATAAAGCAATGACTGATGTCATGACCATTTACTTCACAATGAGGGCAAAACAGTTTACGTCTTTCCATTTTTTCTTTGTCACGGATTGCTTTCCAATCAGTAGGGGTTCGGGAAGCCCCGGGGACAGCCATTGCCATGACATTAGTAACATCAGAAGGGGGAGCATCGCCTTGAAGAAGGCGTTCAGATTGCAAAGCAGCGTGGTAACCTCGATTGAGGGTAGGCAGCGGTTCTAACTGGAATTGCTGGTTTCTAAGGTTGCCATATAAACTACGATCGAGACCCATGAAGAACTGATGGAGTCTCTCGTTATCAAGTCTTTTAGTCGATTGAGACGCTATATCACAAATACAGCGACCACACTTACACGCAAAAGGAGGCTCGTGAATGGTTAAAGCATCCCAAAGATTCTTTAATTTACCGTAGTATTCGGTGATAGACATACCTTTGAGTTGTTTACAGTTCGCAAGATCCCTCTTAAGTGAATGGATAGAAGTTCCGTCAACAACCGCAAAACGTTCTTCCAAATCTCGCCAAAGGACTGCTGCATCCTCGACAAATGGAACACTGGCAATGACCGTTGGATCAATCATGTTACGAATCCATCGAACAATTGTACAGTGTACCACTTCCCATTGTTCAAGCAAATTTTTGTCAGTAGGTTTTTTAATAGTACCATCGCAAAATCCGAATTTACGACGAGATTTTAGCGACATACGAATATCACGGCTCCAATCCTCATAATTAGAATGAGTTAGAGTAATGCTAGAGATTTTGATGCTCGGAATATCATGAGATCCGAGATAGAAAGGTGATAAAGGATCAATTTTGAAGGGGTCGACGGCTGTATCATCTCCAGCCATGTCGATTGTAGGTGTTGGGAAAAAAAATTTGCTAGGGTTTGAAAGAATTAACTTGGCTCTGATACCATGTTAATCAGAGAAACAGGAAAGGGAAATATTGTTTGAAGAATAATTGTGATGATCTTATTGGGTCAATAATCTGCCAATTTATAATACAAGCAATAGCCAAACCGATAGCTAAAACGTAGGCCTAAATCAAGGAGCATATTCTAACTAAGGAATACAATAATTGACTAAATCAAATTAACAAATTAACAGCTGATTTGTAGGTTCGAATATCTCGCCTAACACGCTGACATCATCATTTTTCAATCTGCTAATCTTCGTGTCATTAGCCTCTCCGGAAACGATTTCAATAGTTCCTCAACTTTTCAGTGGTTGTTCAACACTAGTAATTACTCATTACTCAAACAGTCACTGGAATATCTCGATCTGTCGTATAATTTTCTACAAGGGCCTATTCCTGATGCAATTGGGAACTTGAAATAACTTACATACCTTGATCTCTCTTATAACTCGCTCTCTGGTAATATTCCTGATGCAATTGGAAATATTCGGAGTCTCAAGCACATGGATCTCTCTTACAATTCTCTGTCAGGTATATATACGTTTCTGTCGGGTATATATACTTTAATTTTAACAACTCCATACAAAGACGGATCGTGCTACCTCTCATGCTTTTAATGTCTTTCAGGTTCACTTACATCCACACTTGGCGTTTCTGGTGCCTCGGACATGTGTTCCCTTATGTATCTCGATCTTTCCCATAATCATCTTGAAGATGTCATTCCAAGTGCGATGTGGAATTGTCATTCGATATCACACATTGATTTATCATATAATCGACTTCAAGCCATCCCAGGTTCCTTAGGAGGACCACCTTCACTTTCATACCTCGATCTCTCTTATAATCAACTTGAGCCCACCATTCCCGCTTCAATGGCGAACCTCAAGTATCTCGTGTACCTTGATTTGTCAAGCAACAATTTGAGTGGTGATATCCCTTGTAAAATTGGGACTAAGGAGTTTCTATCATACGTTAATTTCTCTTACAATAATTTATCAGGCTCAATTCCAGTATACTTTTTCTCAGATTTTTTGTTTCATCCCATTGAGGATTTTTGAGGGAATCCTAGTCTTCGTACAGATGACTTCCAGCGTATTTGCGAAGAGGCCGGTAGTTTATCAAATGAACAAGTTGGAGGAGACGGCGAACATGACAAAAATAAAATTTATCCTGGACTGTACGTGAGCATTGGGCTAGGATTCTACACCGGATTTTGGGTGTTTTGTGGCACATTGACTGAAAAATTCTTGGAGACATGCCTATTTTCGGTTCCTTGATCACATTGTAGACACCATCTATGTAATTGTTGCTGTAAACTTGGCCAGATTCCGAAGGAATTTTCAAGTGCAATATGTACTCGACTTTTTCAACATATTACATAGTTGAAGTCATAATAGCATTCAAGAGTGGATTGATTGGAGTAGATCAGATCAGTGAATCAACTTGGTCTGAAATTAGGAGTGAGCCATGAACTTTGAGCTCGGGGCATGCATTAACTTATCCGAAATACTTGAGTAAGACGTTTTTTCACAATATCCTTAACAGTTTTTTTAAACGACTTTTATGTTAAGATGAGTCATGATTCTTGTGATTTGAATCCGTTTAACACGATGTTTGTGCTAGGCGGCCTTGCAGAAGGCTAATTGTTAACTTATTAGATGTTCAGTCATTAACTTAAATGCAATTTTTTATTAGGATTATTGTACAATTGACCTAATTAAGTGCATGATTATCGATAGGATGTCGCATGGCTTCCTCCTTGGCTTCAACCTAATCATTCTCAATCCTCAACATCTGTTTCTACGCAACAACGATAATTTCCCCATTCTCTACAGGTTTAAATAACCTATAAATTTAGGTCCATCTTTAACTGTAGCGTAAGTTGACGATGTACACAAATTTAGGATTACGGAACAGAGGGAATATTATTAATTTCGAATTTATGCACATAAAATGTATTTTTCGTCAATTTAACTCTTGACTGTAATCCTAAATTTGTAATGGATCGTTTGGATTAGAGTGACTTTTGGTAAAGATTTTCGAGTCTATGGTTTTTGATACAGATTTTCGAGTCTAGAAGCCTTATAAAAGCAAGCAAGATAAGTTTCTACCAGTCTAGAAGTCTATGGTTCAGAATCTACCTGATCCTCTCACTTTTCAAGAAGCCATCAAGGAGACAAAATGGATTCATGCCATGAACTTTGAGTTACAGGCCCTTAATGACAACAACACCTGGCTCCTCACAGATCTTCCCAAAGGTAGGAAAGCCATAGGATGCAAGTGGGTGTATAAAACCAAATACAATCCTGATGGCTCTATTGAAAGACACAAATTAAAGCCAGATTAGTGGTTCAAGGTTTCAGACAAATGTATGGGATAGACTATGATGAGACATTTGCTCTTGTAGCTAAAATGTCCACTGTTAGGGCTCTTCTTGCTGTTATCTCAATCAACAATTGGGAGACATGTCAGATGGATGTAGCCAATGCCTTTCTTCATGGAGATCTCCAAGAAGAAGTCTATATGAAGCTACCTCAGGGGTTTTGTGATGGAATTCTACAGCCAATTGGCCAGGGGGAGCACACTCAGCTAGATGGCAAGGTCTGTAAACTGCTCCAATCCCTCTATGGCCTAAAACAGGCTCCCAGACAATGGTTCTCCAAACTCTCACAAGTCTTACACCAATGTGGATTTAGGCAGTCTCATGTTGATCACTCCCTGTTCATCAAACAAGACAATGGTTGTACCACTGTTTTGCTCATCTATGTTGATGACATGGTCATAGCACGAGACAGTCACTCTGATATACAGGTCCTTAAAGATCACCTGAATGCCTCCTTTCACATGAAGGATTTGGGTGCACTCAAATACTTCTTAGGATTAGAAGTAAAAAGGAGCGCTGCAGGGATATTCATCTCTCAGAAGAAGTACACTCTGGATCTGCTCAAGGACTTTGCGATAAATCCAGAGCCATACATCTTCCAGTCAATCCTACTCTCAAACTTGAACCAGGCAAAGGCACTCTATTACCTAATCCTGATCTTTACAGGAAGCTGGTGGGTAAACTCATTTACCTGACCATCTCAAGACCTGACATTGCCTATTTTGTTCAACTTCTGAGTCAATTTATGCAGGCTCCTACTTCTGATCATATGCAAGCTGCTAAGAGAGTTCTCAAGTACCTAAAGAATGCTCCTGGACAGGGTGTTCTCTTTGCCAGCAGATCAGCAGCTCAATTCACTGCCTACTGTGACTCTGATTGGGCTTCATGTCCTTTTAGTAGAAAATCCACTACTGGTTATTGCATTCTTCTTGGAGACTCTCCTATCTCCTGGAAGTCTAAGAAACAGTTAGTTGTTTCCAGATCCTCTGCTGAAGCAGAGTATAGGGCCATGACAATGACTACTTGTGAGGTCACTTGGCTCTTCCAGCTCTTCCAAGACTTAGGCATTACACACTTGGGTCATGCTCACCTCAAATGTGATAATCAAGCTGGCTTGGCCATTGCAGCCAATCCAGTTTACCATGAACGCACTAAACATATTGAAGTGGACTGTCACTTTATCCGAGAGAAAATACAGCAAGGATTCCTCACAACCTCATATGTCAACACTAAGGATCAAGTAGCAGATGTGCTGACCAAATCTTGTTCCATATCCCAACACAACCGTCTTCTCTCTAAGATGGGAGTTTCATCAAGCCTCCACTCTCATCTTGAGGGGGAGTGTAAAGACAGTACAAGTCAAGCCAAAACTATCCTAAGTCCAAGGAAGTCACAAAATGCAAACAATTCAGACAGTGCAAATAGTCTCAAGAATAGAGCCTACTCCTATCTCAAACAAAGACAAAAGCTAGGAAAGTGATGTTTGCTAAATATAGGAAAATGTAGTCTGCATTAGAATACCTTAGCTTTAGAACTCCTTCTTTATCCGTTGGTCATGGACCAGGAGTGAAAACCAATTCGTGTATAAAGCAACACAATCATGTACTGATGAAATACACAATTAATGAAAATCTTCTTTGAATCTCAGCTCAGGTCTTCTCAATCCTCTTTGCTCATTAAACTCTTCATGCGGCATATTGACTGTGAAAAGCTCTTGGAGACATGCCTATTTCCGGTTTGTTGATCACATTGTAGACAATATTTATGTAATTGTTGTTGTAAACTTGGCCAGATTCCGGAGGAATTTTGGAATGTAATACGCACTTGATCGTTTTCTAGTGCTATGTTTCAACACGGTCTATTTTTGAAGTAAGAAAAAATTTCGAGTCATAACTAGTAAAGTCATGTGTAACCTATGTATACAGAACTTTATATATGAGATATGTACTTGCATGCATTTACCAAAGTCGGCGAGAAAATTCGTTTTAACTGACACTAGCAATTTTCGCTAACTATCAAGAATGAGTCTAACTCTACAATCTGGACTCATCCCATTTTTATTTCTTATAGCTTTCGTGATCAGATGTATAATAAAAATGGGATGGATGGGTATTTTAGGCCGAACCTCCTTATGGATGCAGCTTATATGCAGGTGTGCAGGAACCAACAGCGGAAGAAATATCATTCCTGCAGAATGTTATGCATTTGGATGAGACCACTGTCACAATTGCCAATCATTATCCCAATCATTATCCCACCAAAGAATTTAAATGAGGTCTGAGAACATGACTTAGCAAACTCCGGGAAGATGATACACATACACATTGTGTACAAAAATTTGTACACAATCCAATAGTTACGCGACACGTGGCAAACCATAGTTAGATAGGTTAGAGTTAATTAGGGGTATGTTAGTCAATTTACATATATAGTTAAGTAAGTAACTACACTTAGTTAACCTCATTTATGATTATTACTTTCAATACTTGATTTAATTTTTGTTTACAATTACATTTAGTGAATTACTTAAAAATAGAAGTAATTATTATTTACTCAATTAAATTTTAAATGTAATTATGACTGGCTTTTACATCAATTTTCCCCTTAATTTAATTCCATTTTATGCCTAATTCAAACATCTTAATCAAATTGATGATGAACCCTAAGCCAATTAATCAAAATTGATCAATTAATTGATGAACCCTATGTTAGTGTATACATTTTATGTAGTCACTTTGTATATGTAAAGTTCCTAGATATATCATTTATGTAGTCTCTTTATATTCTAGCCTTATTCATTGTATTTGTATTTTGTACATACTATAAATATGTGAATATAAATCTCTCCCATTTCAAGGGGTCTTATTATATTTTGTATCATGGTATCAGTGAAAGGTCGATCCTAATTTTAAGTCTAAAATACTTCCCGTCTTTCTTCTATTACCACCTCCTGCAATTCCCAACCCTAATTTTTGCCCCAAAATCAAACTCCCCCTCAAATCCTTTTCCCAGATTCCAATTTGCTATTCCTACATCATCTTATCAAATCCTTTTGTCTTTCTCTGTCCAATTGCTTTCCCCTATTCTATATTCTACTTCTCCGTCAGATTATTTTCCCCTTTTCTTTAATTGTATCCATCTTGTTCGCAAAATCAATTTATCAGTCACCAATCACCATGTCAGGCGATGCATCTCCTCCGACTCCTCTTCATCCCGCCTTTACTATTAGCAACATACACAATTATGTTTCTACCAAATTAACCCTCGATGAATCTGTTTATGAGACCTGGAAATTGCTCTTTGAAGTCCATGGTGAGAGTTTTCAGGTTGAAGGACATCTTGACGGTACCTCTACTCCGGCTAATGATAGCGATTCAACCTGGAAGCGGCTCGACTCAACCGTTCTATCATGGATTTATGCTACCTTATCACCGACTGTTCGAACAATGGTAATTCAAAAGGGTGCTACTGCTCACGAAATATGGACCAAGATTGATTCTATGTTCAATGACCACAAAGCCTCCCGAGCCTTACAGCTGAGTGATGAATTCTACCATTTTCAAAAAGGTAATCTCACCATAACTCAATATTGTGAGCGTCTCTAGTCCTTATCAAAGTCTCTCATAGCTGTTGGCCGTAATATTTCTGATGACGAACTTGTATTGCAATTATTACGCGGGTTGCCCTCTCAGTATGACACCCTTGCTAAAGTATTGCCCCTTCAAAACCCCCTGCCCTCATTTCTAAATGTTATGGGTCTTTTAATTATGGAGGAAAAACGAATAGCTGAGAACACCGGTACCGATCCGGTACAACCTGCTACTGCCCTTACTGTCACTAGAACTGATACCGCCCTATCTACCCAAATTATGCAAAATTCTCAGTCTCACAATGGCTCAAATTGGCGAAATAACAACAATAATAATAATAATAATAATAATAATCGTAATAGCAACGGTGGTTTTCGTGGGGGATGGCGTGGCGGTCGTAATAATTGGCGTGGTAGTCGTGGACGTGGATATGGTGGTTTTCGTGGAGGTTATACCAGAGGAGGTTATCAGAATTATAATGGAAATTAGCATTATCATAACTATAATGGCAATCAAAATTATAATTGTAATCAACATGGCTGCAACCATGGCCTTGTTTTGTGTTATGCTCCCTTTGTGCAACCAGGAATTCTCGGACCAGGGCCACAACATCGACCTCCTACTTCCACGGGTCAGGTTGGGCACGGTCTGCTCGCTACAACATCGCCACCTCTGCAACAACCAGGCTCTTCTTATGCCCCGTCTCCGACTATACAGTGGCCTTATGGGCAAATTATGGAGCCTCAAGCTTTGATTCACTCCTTTGATACAATGAGCTTGCAGTCCCCTCCATCTGGAACATGGCATATGGATACCGGCGCCACTGATCACATGACTCAGGATCCAGGTAATCTCTCTTCTGTTCTTAATTTACGTAGTAACTCTTCCCCTACTGTGATGGTTGGTAATGGGTCTAGCATTCCTGTAACTCATATTGGCAGAACGTACCTCCAGTCCCCTAATTTAACTCTAAATAATGTGCTTGTTACTCCCACCATTGTCAAAAATCTTATCTCTGTTCGTAAATTTACAACTGATAATAATTGCTCTGTGGAATTTGACCCTCGTGGCTTCTCTGTGAAGGACCTAGCAACCAAACAGGAACTTATCCGATGTAATAGTGGCGGCACCCTCTACCCTTTCTGTAACACCCCCATTTATTTAAGGGCCTGGACTAGGACTCCTCAGATAAATGGTAGTGTTACCATCTCGAAAACCCGAGGCAGTAGATAGCAAAGGAAAGAAACACAGTACTTTATTATAAATATTTAATGTGATAAAAACAACATAACAACTGTCTGAAATAAAAGTCTGATAACTGAATAAAGAACTAATGTGAGCTAGACAACTAAGTCGGCCAATCCGTGTTCTCTTCCCAGCCAGCTCCCATCGGTCTCAGCAAACCTGTCAATCTGCTCACCAATAATTGGATCATCATAGGCGTACACGAATACACGGGGTCAGCCGCGAAGCTGAGTAGGTAATACGATAAACAATAATATGATATGCATGCTCCTCCATCACCACCACGTCTCAACTCATAACCCGAAACTCCCGGCCACACCGATCCCCGGTGGACACAACAATCGACCGTCGTCGATATACCAGCTCAAAGGCTGAGGACACCAGGTCAGGTCCTGCAGAACCCGCCTGGGCCTTATCACAGTACCTGTCTCATCTCCACATCCTCCAACTCC
>JAGPOY010005480.1:0-10995 GCA_018983105.1 Silene uniflora
TTCAATGATATAATTCAAGCTTGTTATATCATCTGTAATCTTCCATCGAATCTATATGATCTTCATTGCTTGTATATCGATGGTCATTTGATCTTCACAAATCGTAGCTTGTAGTGTAGCCTTTGTTTATTCTAGTTACAGACTAAACAAACGATTACGAGCACAAGAATATAACATGTAAACATAGACTTAGGCATTATCAAAACACTTAACATATGTGAACTCATATGGTCCAACAGGCCGCTATCGAGGCGGGCGGGATTAGGTGTTCGATTAAAGAGCTTCCTAAAATGTACCCTCACCCCTTACTCCAGTTATCTCTGTACATCCGTGTCCATTGGCATCTCGAGAGTCATTCTAGACATATAATGCTAAGGGTAACGAGTTCTTAGTGTTCATGTCATTACTTTGTGTCTTGACATGGCATAGAGTATTCGAACGGTTCCAATTTCCCATAAAAATTGGTGGCGACTCCACAAATGCAGGCTTATTCAACCTTTCACCGGTTTCAATGTCTCACAAATCGGTAACGGTCCATGATGTGCTTTGGCAAACCAAAGTTCCGTGGATGCAGTGCCACCACCTTAACACTTTCCAACGCGCGGGTGGCATGGTCCACAATCAGCAGTCAAAGGTGGAGGTTTGACCGCTAGTTAACGGCGGTTGGAGGTCAAAAGATAATCAACCATCAAATGAAACCTCAAAAAGGTTATTAGTGAGGCTTGAACATATGACCAAATAACAAATCCCAAACTGGCTAGCGTTAGTTCATTCCGATATTATATAATTGAAACTATTATCTTCTATACAAACCAGTCAACAATAAATGCAGTGTAACTGACTGTACCATTAATGAGTGATTAACGTCACGAGTCAACTCATAGGACAGTGTAACTAGCTGTCCTATTTATCATATGAAAAAGAGTAACCAACGTGATATGCAAACACAATGTCATACTATAACCGAATACAACACAACTTGTGAAATTAAACAAGTATTAAAGATCAAGGTTACAATAACCTTAATCATAACATGACTATGTATGTGAGGTTACATTAACCTTCACTATATATGACTTCAATACTGACTTTGAGATTACATTGACCTCGATTATAATCTGAACACATATCCTGAGGTTGCATCAACTATAAACTGAGCACAAGGTTACATTAACCTCAACCGTAACCTCATCAGGTTACAGTGACCTCAACAATGACCTCATCAAGTCATATTAACCTTGACATTAAACTTTGGGTTACATTAACCTCAACTATAACCTCATTAGGTTACACTAGCCTCAACGAGATTATAACACCACGACCAAGTTATATTAACCCTAAATGAAATTACAGCGACTTCCCAATGGACTTCATAGAAAAGCTTATAAAATCATTTCATTGAGTTATCTCTCATTAAACAATCTTATCTTATCTTATCTTATATCTTATATCTTATACTCCGTATATATATCTATCTATATTATTAAAGGAAGTTTTTTTCGAGCGACGTAATTGGTTGAATAATATAATAAGAGATCAATTTATGTGTGATTAATATATGCGTAAAACATAAGAAGTTACTATGAAATCCAACACCTACAATCAATTTGATTTGCAATTGAGAATTGAATAATTTGAAATATTCTAAGAGTCTTAAAATCCTAACACTACACTACTACTTAAAACTTGTGCATATATATAATGCTCTGTAAAGCAAGAAAAGAAAATTATTCAACCTATGTCTTTACTTTTGATTGTAGTTTTCTTTTTATCAACTTTTATTAATTCCCAATTGTTTTATTGATGATTGATTGTATGCATGTATTTGCAGTATAGTGACAAACGGATCGGGGTGTCTCACCGGTGATCGGCCAATGCGTGCTACATATTCTATTTACGGTGGTAAGTCCAACATGAACAGTAAATACTTATTTCGTCTATAAATCAAGTTTTTTTCTATTTTGTATGTAAATTAAGTTTTTCTTCTTCTTTATTTTAAGTCTTTAATATAGCTATAAAACTAATCGTATACACTTTTTCGCTTTTACAGGTTTGCATGCCGTAGAAATTAATGTGGTTAATATAGTTTCTTTAGTGTTTAATGTGATTGTAATTTGTCATCGTAAAAACATAAAATTGTGTTTATTTGTTCATTTGATAGAGAGTCGAAGTTTATTGTGAAGGCTTTGGTCTCCATATTATCGGAGCATGAGAAAAAGGTCTGAGGTGTAGCATTAAAGTTTATATTGACGAAAAGCCGAGCATGATATTGACCAGAATTAACCATTGAATGTACATTTAGCATAAGAGATCTATATTATTATAGAAATTTTTATATAAAATAGTGTGATTATTTCAAAAACGGATGCACGAAAACAACATAAAATCACATAATTGACCGCTCCATATGGGATAAGCATAAAGATTGAACTCTAATTAAGAGTGAATTCATGATTTTCTACTCCGTATGATTTTTAGGAACCTATTAGGGATCAATTAGATAACAATTGTACGGAGTATAAACAAAAATCCCCGACTCAAATTCTATTATAAAAATAAGCATAAACTTTCGAAAGACGGTGTTAGGGTGCAAACCCATGCACCACATCGATAGTGTAAACGTGAAATATTAAGTGTTCAGAAAATATATTAGTACGACTTCATTTAGTAAGGAGCCCAAGAGTAAATCCGTGCGGGCTTGGCCCAAAGCGGACAATATCGTACTATTATGGACATTGGACACCGTTACAGTAGAGGCCCAACACGAGTTATTCACGCTTCTGCCCAACCGACGGTATCTCACTAAGTGTTATTGAGAGATCACTTTTATCCTACCTTTTTATTGTTTAACTCGAAGTGTCATTTGATGCCCCTGCATATGTACAATGCTTGATAACTCCAAGAAAAACTCAGTTTTATCTACATTCAAAAATAACGAGTGGTCAGAAGGCTTACAACAGTTATTCAATTGTTGCTGAATGAAGTTAGCAGTCGATTCCAGAGAAGGAATTGCAGCACCTTGAGGAAGAATGATCATATTTGGTTGAATAGTATTCATTAAATTTCATTTTCTTATTGTCATTCTTTTTTGATGTATTTGCTTGATCATATATGTTTGAGTTGTACACGAATATTATTTTTTCTTGTTCTATACCACTTAAACTTTCCCTCAAAAAAAAAAATAACGAGTGACTACCAAGTACCAATATTGTATTGTTCCATGAACTCTATTCCTAGGCAAGACCGCAAGACCGAAAAAAATATTAATGCGATGTGTGCATGAGTGCATGAAGAATTTGAGGGAGTTGTAATTTCCACACCGACAAAACACTTGCGGAGTACAAATTTGTGATTAAATATTAATAAGAGATATATATAATAGAGAACATGTCTAGAAGACCAGTAAATGGATCATACATTCGATGTTTTGTAGTTTTTAAGCATTATAATAAAGTTTTTGAGTTTTGTTTTAAACTTTATGAGTTCCACTATAATGTTTTTGTGTTCATTCACTTAAACATTACGCTCAAAAAATTACAATAGAAGTCAAAAACATTACATATAAGCTCAATAAAATTTGCGTTTTAAAGGTGAAAAAATAAAATGTAACTTATAAACTCTTAAAAGCTCAGAAAAAATACACAAATGCTCAATAACAAATGAAGTATGAGGTACTAATACCTCCGATGTATGTTCCTATTTCTCCTAGAAGACCTATGATTTGTATTCGCATAAGAATAAGTTCTTAGAGCCATACACACGAGTAGGATATAACTGTGTCGATTTGAGTTTGAGCTCGTTCTGAGAAGCAGCTTAGAAATTTGGCTCGAGATCAAAGTTGGTTTCGAACGCTCAAACTTAAAACTTAAAACTTTGAGCCGGCTCGAGTTCAACTTGAATCGACTAAATCATTCTCAAATCAAACTCCATTTCTTTAGTTAACCCAGTGATAGCCAATAATTTACATATATCAGGTTAGCCTCTAAACTTAACATGAAAGGATTAGAATTTGTGGTAGAAGACTTAGGCCCTATTTCTTTTGCTTAATTTCAGCTCACTTCAGTTTAGTTAAGTTTTTTTTATTACATATTTCGCGTCATCACAAAAGCACTAAACAGTAGAGCTGGCAAGTCTCACCCGACCCGAACCCGAGCAAACTCGACTCGATAGAACCCGAAAATATTGTGACCCGAAACTGATCCGACGGCGACCCGTAATCTAGCACGACCCGATTATCAGTGACCCGAAGCCGACCCAGACCCGACCCGATATTGACCCGATTAAATTGATGACCTGATAATTATTAAGTTTGATTTTGATCAAATTGAAAGTGATTTTGTGTTTAGATTGATACGTTTGACTTAGTAATGAAGTAATTAAACCAAATAATAGGTTAAAACCTAAATTTAATGGTAAAACAGTGTCGTAATGGGATTAAGTAATCAGACCCGATAATGACCCGAACCAAACCCGACCCGATACATCATTTGACCCGACCTGAACCCGACCCAACTCGGCCCGAAAGGGTATGCTAACCCGACATGACCCGAACCCGATATGACCCGGCCCGACTTGACCCGACCCAGTCCTAACCCGACTGACCCGATTACCACCACTAGGCTCTACCAAACGGGAGGCCCGTGCATCGCTTATTTCAGTTCAGTTAGATCAGTTCAGTTAAGCTCAGCTTATTTCAGCTATATTTATCTGCACAAATTTCAATTCAATTCAGTTCAACTCCTTTCAACCCAAAACTGTAGAGCCGTTGTAGCCTTTGTAGATCGGTGTTGACAATTGTATTGGTTATTTTATAATTTTAACGTTTAAGCTTTTAACGGTGGTTCAAGCTAAGAGACAGAATACTACAAGTGGCCCGGGCATCGCCCGAGCATTAATTCTAGTATATATATATAAAACTGGGTTGAAGCGTTGTGAATGCAACACGTGTCCCATACGGCCTTAATGACAAGCATTAATTACAGTCAATCATCTAATATAAATATAATAAATGTTGTATAAATATCAACAAAATATTAATATATTTTAATAAATTTTATTATAAAATTACAATAAATAATTACGGTGAGTTGATTCTAAATTTAATTAAAAAATATTTTGATAAAAATTCTAAAATGTAAATAATTATGTTCATTACGAAAAATGTTTCAATTGAGTATAATTTTCATTATATTTATTGAAATACTTTGATATATAGAAATGATTAAAGTGAGAATGTTTTACATTTACGTAAAAAATATTTAGTATTTTACTCTATATACTCCGTATAAAATTGGGTTGAGAACTGAGAAGGTGTAGATTTAACACGTGTCATGGAAAAAATTGAAAAAATAAATTGAAAACAAATGTGTTCATACAGTCAGAATTAATAACAATATATCATAGGAAAAAAATATGTATTCATTGTTTCTACAAATGTGTTTATGCAGCCAGAATTAATAACAATATCATAGAAAAAATATGTATACATTGTTTCTACAAATGTGTTCATACAGCCAGAATTAATAACAATATCATAGTCAACAAATTTTTTGAAAAAAAATATGTATACATTGTTTCTACTTACTTCAAGGGTCCTCCTTCAACGCACAATGTAAATCTAAATTTGCAAAATACTGATACATTGTTTCTAAGATTTTTTTTAGGTGAAATGTGAATATTATATTAGGATACGAACTCGGTTACATACAAAGTCACCAATACAACTATTGAGAGGGAGCTCCCTCCATTACATCCATTCAAAATCTAGGCAACCATACATTAGTACTAAATTTAGACGGCCAATGGGTATTAAGGCATCTAAATTTAATCTCAGCTTTGACACACTCCAGCAGCTTCTCAGGTCTCACGATCCAACCATCTATTCTACACCTATTCCTTGCATTCCAGATGTGATAAATCAATGAAAGAACAGCTGCAAAAGCAATAATTTTCTTCATCATGGACCTGCATCTCCAAGTTAACATCCAATTCATGATATCAGTGACTGGAATTGGAATCCCCAGCCAGCTTCTAAGTAATGACCAGCATCTGACACTAAATTGACAAGCATATAACACATGCTGATGATCTTCAAGAACCTCTTGACACATATCACACAGCCCATTCTGAATTACACCAAATCTGAGTAATCTGTCCTTTGTCATGAGTCTATTCTGGATGGCCAGCCAGCCAATAAAAGAGTGCTTAGGAAAACTCACCCTATTCCAGATTATTGGCCACCATTGCACCTTAGTCTGAACTCCAAGTAGCCATTTATAACCTTTATCAACAGTATAATCACCAGTGCCATAATCCCACACACCATCCTTAAACCCAGACTTCATTTGATCCTTCACTTGATAGATCTTTCTCCACGTCCAGCTAGTATCTAAAGAAGGAGTATAAGTAAACCAATCATGCCCCTTAATATAGATGTGATTCACCCATCTAATCCACATGTGATCTGCTTTAGAGGCTACCCACCAAATGTACTTTCCAAGCATGGCAATATTCCAGAGTCTACAGTTCACAACACCCAACCCACCATTCTGCTTACTCTGACAAACCTTCTCCCAGGAAACTGCAGGAGATTTATGGTAGTCTTCATCACCTGACCATAGATAGTTCCTGCAAACTTGTTCTATCCTATCAATAACAGTGGCAGGGATAAAGAAAATCCTGGCCCAAAATGTATGAAGCTGAGTTAGCACAGCTTGAACCAGCACTAACCTACCTGCATAGCTCAGTTTCCTGGCACCCCAGCCCCTTATCCTCTCCACAATCTTCTGTACTAATCTGGTGCAGTCACCAATAGCCATTCTCTTGTATGAAATTAGAATACCCAGGTATCTAAAAGGAAATTCTCCTTCTTGAAACCCAAAGATCCCCAGAATATAAGTTTTCTCCCCATCAGACATTCCATTAAAATAAATGTTAGACTTATCACAATTCATTGCAAGCCCAGATGCCTTGGAGAAAGTAGCAAAGGCCCTTAACAGAACAATAATAGAGCCCCTGTCCCCCCTACAGAACATAAGGAGATCATCAGCAAAGCACAAATGGGTCAGCCTCAGTGGTCTGCAAAGAGGATGAAAATTGAATTCTTCAGTAGGAGTAACAGCAGCTAATACTCTACTCAGATACTCCATACAGACAGTGAATAACAGGGGAGAGATGGGATCCCCCTACCTAATGCCTCTCTTCCCTTGAAAATAACCAAAAGTGGTGCCATTTAATGCTAAAGAGAACCATGGAGTGGAGATGCATTCCATGATCCAATGGACCATCTTATGAGGAAATCTAAGAGCCTTAAGCATCTGCTCAATGAACTCCCACTCCATAGAATCATATGCTTTCTTCAAATCTATCTTCATAATGCTCCTAGGAGAGCAACTTTTCCTCTTATACAGCCTTACCAGGTCATGACAGATCAGAATGTTATCCACTATATCTCTCCCTTTTATGAATGCACTCTGGTTTTCACTCACAATGGTAGGCAACACTGCAGCAATCCTATTACATAATACCTTGGAGATCACTTTATAGACCACATTGCAACAAGCAATTGGTCTGAAATCAACAACACTAATAGGCCTTTTCTTCTTAGGAATAAGAGTTAGAGTAGTTGAGTTTATTTGTTTCAACAATCTTCCAGATTGGAAGAATTCCTGAACAGCTGCAATTAGATCATCACCCACAATTCCAAATGAGTCCTTAAAGAATTGGGAGGTATATCCATCAGGTCCATGTGCTTTATTAGCTGGGATGGAAAACAAAGCACTCTTGATCTCCTCAATACTGACAGGCAGCTCCAGTTGTTGACACTGAAGCTCATTCAGAACAGGTCCTCTTCTTACAGTGTTCACATGAACTCTTACTACCTTCTTACTGGATCCTAAAAGATCAGTATAGTATTGCACAAATGCATCTTCAATCCCCACCACATCAGTGAATTTATTACCCTCCAAATCTTGTATACACATAATCCTATTAGCCAATCTTCTAGCTTTGATGATGCTATGGAAATAATGTGTATTATCATACCCTTCTGCATTCCACTGAATTTTAGCCTTTTGGCTTAGGAAGCTCCTCAAAGCAGCATCCCTCTCTCTACAGATGTTAGCTGCATCTTTTTCTTCCTGTTGAATATCCAGATTTGTTGGATCCTGATGTAATCTGCTTTGAACACTTTTCAAAAGAACCACAGCTACCTTTGCAGTAGTCTCAATATTGGCAAAGGCAGTCTTGTTCAGCTCTTTCAAAGGTTGCTTCAGCTCCTTCAATTTTTTAACCAACTGAAACATTTTGACTCCATACACAGGAAGAGACCACACCCTAGCCACAATTGGTAAGAATGCAGAGTCATTTCCCTACATATTAAAATACTTAAAGCTCCCTTTGTTCCTTAGAATAGTAGGCTTCAAATCCATTGTGCAGGGACAATGATCAAAGAAGCCCTCAGGGTGGAACATTGTAGCACACTCAGGAAATTGATAAAGCCATTCATCATTGACCATAGCTCTATCAATTCTACTAAACACCATGGCACCCACCTCATGTTTATTGCTCCAAGTAAAAAAGGTACCCTGAGCAGGAATGTCCCCAATCCCACAGTTATCCACACAATCCTGGAAACCAGCCATTTCTGCATTACTTACTTCAGACCCAATCCTTTCATTCATAGCCAACACATTATTAAAATCCCCCATGACTACCCAAGGACCATTGACCAACATCTTCATATGCATCAATGATTCCCAGAGAGGAATTCTTTCTGCTACTCTATTAAACCCATATACCACTAACATCCACCAAACCATGCCAGTAGGTTGGAAAGTAATTTTAGTGTTTATCACTTGAGCCTTAGAGCTCAAAATCTCCACATCATAATTCACAGGATCCCACACAATCCAAATTCCCCCACCTTCATGACTAGCAATATTATTCACCATAGCCCACTGCATCCCAAGACCTTGATGCACTTTATTGATAGAACCAGACCTAACTCTAGTCTCTAATAAACCAAAAACTCCTACATTATATTATTGTGCAAAAACCACCTAATGTCTTTTTGCTTATTCTCACTATTCATACCCCTTACATTCCAAAACCCAATGCTACCCATTTTCAATTAGTGATGTGTCCTTCTCCCCATTATCCTCAATCACCTTCCTGTACTGAACAAAATGTTCCAGCACCTCCATAAAAGTTCTCTTACCACTACCAGTCACCATTCCCCCTTGCCTGGTGAATTGAGTAAGCACCCTAGCAGGAGAGAATGGAGTAAATGATACTGGTATAAGAGTTACCAAACCTCTGGAACTGCCAATCCCAGTTCTAGGCTGAACCATCAAAGTCCTGGGAGGCTGAATAGGAACCTGCTTGATAGGTACATCAACAGTAGGCACAGGCTTAGGTTGCTGAGCCCTTGCCTTATGCTGCCAGACTTTCTTTACCCTACCTTGCTCATTCCCCTTCTTGTTCCTACAGTCTGCCATAACATGACCCAAACCCTTACACTCAGTGCATACCACTAGCTTCCATTCATAGTGAACAATCTGCCTATGGACAACATCCAACTCATCAGTAAACTCAATCACATCAGGCAAATCCTCACCCATTTTAACCTCAATCATTACTCTAGCATACCCCAGAAAGGTTTTCAACTGAGTATTGCTATCCTTCCTAACATGCTTTCCCACCAAACCAGCAATCTTCATCAGAGCAGTCCCCCAAAATTTGAGAGGAAGACCATAGAATCTAATCCAAATGGGCACTAATTCTACAGCCTCCCTAACCAATTTCACAGTAGGTGTCCACTCCTTTACAATAACCGGCTTGTTATCAAAGAACACAGGTCCAGACTGTAAAACTCTCAATTTCATGGCTTCATTTTTGAATCGAACAAGAAATATACCATTCGAGTGAAACGAAATTTGGTCATACTCAGTGTATCCCCAAACCCTTTTCACAAACCCATCAATTACTTTAAATGGGGGATTCGCACTCAGTACATAACAGTAAACATCAGTCGACCAATATGCAAGTTCGGGATCAACATCATCACTGGTGAGTTGAAGAGAACTTACTCTTTCAGACGAAGACGACCCAGAACGAGACTTCGATGTTGTAGTCCAGACGCTCCCATCATCTGAATCCTCCTCCTCAATAGCATCCATTCCATTACTACCATTACTAAGATTATACGGTCTGATTTCACCCTCAACCCCAAGAACGTGTTCATCTAAATGAATACCATCCAGATGTTCATCAATACTTGGATTCAAAGGCATAAATCGAGAACCGCTTGCAGTATTATGTGATTTATTAGTACTAATCTGTGTTTTTTGAGTTTTTTGTGAATTATTAGCATTTATTAGACGAATTAATCTACTAGATTTGGGTTGATTAATTTTTTTACGAGCCATTGCAGGTAAGAACTAATCTCCCCAAACACTTCTCTCTCTATACATTCTCTCTCTATTCATCACTAATTATTGACTTTAACTTAACTTGTTATTGTTTCTAAGATTGTCATTCCTATCATCTCATATCATCTTTTCATCACACAAATTTTCTCTCAATCTTATAGAAAGATTTCTTTCCATTGGATATTCCAAATCAGCCGCCACATATTTTCATTAGTTAAGATTGAATATCTGATTGAAGAGCTGTTGCACCCGCATTTTTTTTGTTATCATAAACGAAATTTTGGAGAAAGAATAAAAATTATTAGCAGAAAGAAAGAAGAGAAGAGGTAGTGCTTGGAAAACCGATTAAAATAAGAACATGGTAGATTGTAGAAGAATGGAGCTAAGACGAGCAGGACAAAATTACAAGTGGACCATCAACCCAATGCTTCACGTGAGAATTCAAGAAATTTCCATATAAAAAGGAATTTTTGATAACCTTTTTATTTTTTAGTTAAATTTATTGTAAAGTTAAAATTTCAAGTGAACTATCTCTTTTTTATTACAGTATAAATTACGTACTATT
>JAGPOY010005481.1:0-10993 GCA_018983105.1 Silene uniflora
CATACACATATCAAATCCTCTCACATCATTTGGTATTAACTCCCTTATCTCTCCTCAATTACACTTATCTCTAAGTCACTGACTTGAGCGTCGGAGGGAGTTCGCACGGTCCCAAGCCGTGCCCTCCGTTTGTTCATTTTGCAGGAAGATACAAGAGTCAAGCTTTCATCCACATCTTACGAGCTTACGTGTACCACAAACTTGCTCCATAATTACACTCGTAATTATACCCGGAACAAAAATTATTAATCGAGAATAGTGGACGTAGACTTTGACTTGTAAGGCCGAACCACTTCAAAACAGTGTGTCTCCTTCTTTGTTGTTTTCGTTCATTTCCGTACATGTTACACAAGTCGATTGATTAGTTAAAGTTTAATTGATAAACTTTAGATAATCGATTAACTATCACTAAAATAAAAAGCGGGCGTTAATCGTCAAATACTCAATTCACCTCCCCCCCCCTCTCGAGTATTTCGGGATCGATAGACTCTTCAACTGGACTACTCGACCGAGTAGTGTTTACTCGGCCAAGTAGAACTAAATCCGACCGAGTATGTTTTAGAGGGATGATATGGTTGGCTACTGTAGAGTGTATACTCGGCCGCATGCTCAAACCACTCGACCGAGTAGCGAGTACTCGGCCGAGTAGAGCTATGACACGACCGAGTAGAGTTTAATGTTTTATTCTGGAATGCTTCGAGAGTAAGGTGGCTCTGCCGAGTAATGATCTTACTCGACCGAGTCGGCTGTACTCGACCGAGTGGTCCCTCCACTCGACCACTCGGCCGAGTAACTCTTTGGGCAGACGAGTTTGCTTTTGAGCCGTAGGCTGATGCTTACGTTTACCTTGTTTATTCCTGTCAGCTCAAAATGCCGCCAAAGAGATCGAACGCTCATATGCTAGCTGCTAATATGAGGCTAGATGAGATAGCTAGGTTGATTGAGCAGAATGAGAGTCTCAATGAGATCATCAAGCGGGTAGCTAAGGAGTGATCTCTCGCTTCCACCCTACAGTCTTTGAGGGTACAGGTGAGCCCAAACTGCTCGACAACTGGCAAGATGAGATGGAGAAATTGATGGAGGTTGTCCAGTGTCCGGAAGACATGCAAGTAGACCAAGCTGTGTTTTACTTGAGAGATGCTGCTGGCGTGTAGTGGAAGAACGTCAAGGAGTCTGCTAAGGAGTACTACCGGAACCAGGGCAATGGGTTCATTCCATGGAAAGCTTTGTTTTACTTGAGAGATGCTGCTGGCGTGTTCGTAACAAGCTCAGGGAAGAGTTCGATTCCTTCATTATGACTGAGGGGATGACAGTGGCTGTGTATTATCACAAGTTCTACGCTATGCTGCTGATACGGAGTTGAGTGACTTGAGCTTGGCCATCCGTTTCGAGAAGGGGTTGCATTTGAAGATCTTGGAAAAGCTACCGGCTGGGACAGTTCTAAGAGGGGTGGCTATAACCAAACTCGAGGATATTTTGGGGGATCTAGCTACGGTGGAGGATCCAGAGGTGGAGGTAGAGGTGGCCGCACATGTAATACTACGGATTTCTGAGCATAGGTAGCTCGACCGAGCTAGGAATAGCTCGACCGAGCTGGACCACTAAGGAATCCTACGTTTGTGTTTTGTCATATTTCAGAAGTTCCTGGAACGCAACTCCTCGACTGAGTCACTATGACTCGACGAGATGGGGTCAGCTCGGTCGAGCTGGCTCTGGCTCGACCGAGCCGACGGTCTGACGAGTTAATTTTTCGGTTTTTGTGCAATAAGTATAAAAGGAAGAGGCTTGGTTTTAAATCATTTTATTCTTATTCTTAAACGCTTTTGAGAAAATTAAAGCGACGTACACCGGCTCTCTTCTTTATACCTTGCATCAAAGACTAGGATTCGGATCTACACTAGATTAAGATCTAGATCTTGAAGGTACGTCATCTGATTTGCTAAGTAATTATCAAATATCGATTAGGAACCCTAATCTATGATTAGGGAATACTAGGGTTTGGTTTTAATTATACTTAATTGATGATTAGGTGACGGATTCGTAGAGGAAGGCTTATGCGATTGATTGCTGTGATTGCTAGGATTGTTTGTGTTAGAATTTGCGAATAAGGTAGGTTATCCTACTCAGTTAATTGTTGTAAATGTAAGATATATGATTGTATGGTTGATTGCATTGTGATTGATTGCTTATTGTATGACAACGGAGTTTGGGGAAATAAAGATTGTGACATGGTTCCGGCTGAGTGGTCACTGTGAGAGGTGATCACGCCCCTTTGTCGCCTCGCTGGGATTCTCAACCAGGAGGGATGTGCACATTAATGGCCTTGGGTTCGCTCATTGAGCGAGGATTTGGTGGGCAAGGCTGCGGTCCCCCACTGGCGGTGTAGATTATCGTTGCGGTGGTAATCTGGCAGGGTTACACAGCTTGCTGTGTAGTCAGTTACGTGAGATGAAATGAGACGGAATTAGTTGTGCTTGGCTATAAATTACGGTTGCTTCCGCTTGTGATTATTTATCTTTACTGTTATGTTCAATTGACTGACCCCGGTTGTTTTGTCTTTGACCTGCTGTGATCCATTCGGGGATGGTGAGCAGTTGGTTTAGCAGGTAATGAGCTGGGTGATGATGTGCTTCTGGGATGGGAGGAAGAGTCGCCGCAAGTTTAGATCTAATTAGCCGACATTAGTTATATTATGTTTGAGACAGTTTTATATTTTCAGTTGTTTGTTTTGAGATGGTTGTATGACTTGAACATTATATTAATAAAGGTACTTGTATTATTCTTTTGATGTTCACTGCCTCGGTTATATCGAGATGGTAACGCCTTTATATGTTAGGGTAGCTCTTGGTAGGGTACTCCGTATGGAGGTGTTACAAAGTGGTATCACAGCAATGATCCTGGTACCTAAAACCAATGAATCAATGAACCTAGTGTGTCAAATAAAATGAACCCGGTTGGGAGTTGCTTGGAGCTACCGCAAGGGCTTGGGAGACGTCTCAAAGCCACAAGATTGCCTTTGTACCTCCTAATCGTTCACTATGGGAGAGTCGGGATATGTTATTGTTGTGATATGCATGTTTTGTTTGATGTGAAGGCATGATCGCATGATGAATTTGTATGATGAGAAGATATGATGAGTTAGACGTATACATGTTGAGCATGATGAATGTTAATTGCTTTACACCGCATGATCTGTGTTTATATATATATGAAGACGTATGCCAATGTCAATAAGCCATGTGTAGTATAGCTATAATACGTAATGATAATCATGAGAAAGGCATGCGGGTAGATATGTATCGTTATCAGGCATGACTCGATCGAGCGGAGGGTGACTCGGCCTAGCTAAGGGTAGCTCGACCGAGCCACCAATGACTCGACTGAGTGGGTAGTTTCCAGAGTGATACAGTAGCTTCTGTTTCAGAGTTGCTCGGACGAGCCAAGAGTAGCTCGACCGAGGGGGCATCAGCTCGACCGAGCTGGATGTAGCTCGACCAAGCTAAGGTCCCGTGTTCAGTTCTGCCATATTCTGATCTCAAATGACTCGACCGAGCAAGGTAGTAGCGCGATCGAGCCGAGATCAGCTCGACCGAGCCATGTTTGGACTCGATCGAGCTAGTTCCTTGGGCATATTTGTTGTTTTGAGCCGTAGGTGATGCGTGTCGTCTATACACCAAAAATAAACCTAGGTCAACTAACTGAGCAGTCAGTGGAAGTGGGGTCGATCTCCACAGGGAGGTAACAACTATCTATAAACTAATCTGTCTAAGTCATAAATATGGGGGTTTAAATTGTTTGTTATCTAAACTACGAGTTTTAAAAGAGAAAAAGAGAAATAAAGGCAAGTGTAATAGCGAAATAAAGATCAGATAAAGGGGGAACATGCCAGGAATCGGTCTGCCGTGGTAACTACACTATCGAGTTAACTAGGTCGGTCAGTCTATTGATAAGAAGAGCAAGGTTATCTCCTTTCGGTCTCAAACCAATGATTATACCCTTTCGGTCTCTAATCGCCCTAAGGTCATCCTAAATAACTTTCGCCCTATTAGGATTCGCCTATCGTACCTAAGCAAGTCTTCCCTACCAATCTTTCGATCCAGGTCGGGGTTAACTAAATAATCGGTCTCCTGCGTGCACTCATTCAACTAACTGACAAATAAATTGCATAGAACGATTCTTATCTCAAAACTAACCTAACAAGTCAGTCCTATCATGTTACTACCACGGGTTCCCTCATCCTAGCATATTAAAGGGATTAGCTACGCATGGCTCGGGAAACTAAACTAGCAATTGTTAATCTAACAACATGAGACATGATTACTAATAATGATATTAATTAAAACAATAGTAAAGGAACGAGAATTAAATAGAAGGGAAAGAGAATGATTACAAAGTTGTAAATCGGGAATTGTAAAGAGTCAAATCCGAATCTCCAAGAATAATCGTAGCAAATAAAGATCAAAGTAACAGTAGATGATAGTAATGAATGATAGTCTGATTAGTTGTGCTAATCATATTTATAATAAAACTAAGCGTAATTAAAACCTAATTAGTAACGAGCCTTAGCCCACTATAAAAAACTCCTCGATCGAAGAGAATAACCCCTTCGATCGAGCAACAATCTTCAGCAACCTCTTGATCGAGTAAAGCATCGACTCAATCGAGGACTCCTCCAATCTAGCACAATCTTCAACAACCACTCGATCGAGCACAGGACAGCTCGATCGAGGTCTTCAGCATACACAATCCACTCGATCGAGCACAGGACAGCTCGATCGAGGCCTTCTTTTTCATTTCAGCCCGTGATGAATGATAGCTTGGCTTTTGGCTTGGATAAGGGTAGTTTCACGCATCCCTATGCGCGAGTGTACTGCTCCGTCTTCTTCATCTCCTAGATATGCGTGCTTGGGGACTGCTTTGGCTTGGTTTCCACTACTTATCGACTTGTACCTGCAAAATGGCAACGAAAGTACAAAGTAGCGAATTCGGGGCATAAAGTGACATAAAATCACCTAAATAACATAGAAATGCGTGCCAAAATGGACCGTAAAGTCTATATGAAATGCACGCATCAAACTTCCCCAAACCAAACCTTTGCTTGTCCTCAAGCAAACTAAATGCAACTAAAAGGACCTAATGGAAAGGAGTATATCTCAGAGCTAGCTACAAGTCAATGCTAAACCGTTTTAATGCACATATTCAACTGCTGCAAGCTCAATACAAAGCAAACAAAATTTATGCATATCTTGGAAATAAATTGAACTTTCGACCTTGCAAGACTCATAAATTTGGACTCACCCGGATCACTCTTCTCTCAACAAGCAAATGGCAAGCATATATGTATAAGAGAAAGAAGAAAATGCAGACACTCACCTAGACTGCGACCGACATTAGGGGTGTTCAAACGGTTTCGGTTCACCGAACCGGTAAAATAAACCGGTTAACCGGTCAACCGGTTCGGCTATATGGTAAACCGTTACCGAACCGTTTTTAACGGGTTTTGTCGGTTCGGTTAACCGGTTCAACCGGTTCGGTTTACCGGTTAACCGGAACCTTTACCATAATTATTAAAAAAAAATATCAGTGTAGATTGAGAACTGCCAACAATCCAAACAGACAATTTTATGTCACATTCATACGGTATAACACCTAAAAGAGTGAAAATTAAAGATGCATAACATAAATTAAGCCAAATAAGCCCAAGTATATCTTAGATCTGAAAGTAATAGTACAATCTTAACTCTAAACCATGATTCTCTATTTCAATACATCCAACAAACCACTCCTCACTCAATCCTGCCTGCATGCAATGGCGAACGCGGCGGTCGACACAAGGGATTGAATCCAAGGACGATGATCCGTGATGAACGACACTGGAAGCTTTGATTAATAAGGGATCATGCGCGATCAGTAGCACCGAACGGCGGCGGTTGAGAGGCGACCATCGAAGTTGCTTAGAAGTGGGTGAATAAGGGAAGAGTGAAAGAGATTGTTGATGGCGTCGATTGATGAGTGATAGGAGATAAGATTTTGGTGTGCGGCTGAGTGATTGAGAGTAGGAGTGGGATATTTTAGGCTTTTAGAGGCAAATTAGGTTATTTTATATATAGATTGGGCCAGCCCATGAACCTCATTTTAGGGGTAATATAACCTACCGGTTCGGTTCGGTTCACCGTCGGTTATGAAAACTCGAACCGAAACCGAACTGTTTTATTAATATTTGAACCGGTTCGGTTCACCGAACCGGAAGAGAATTTCGGTTCGGCGAATTAAACAAAAAAAAGTTTGCGGTTTCGGTTTTTTCGGTTCGGTTTTTGCGGTTCGGTTAACCATGAACACCCCTAACCGACATAACATGCAACGCTAACTAATATGAATAATGATTCAGTCACCGTACACACGCACAACCACCGTTCAAGGACTATCACGTGCTGAACAATTGCAAAATATGGATATGTGAGGCTTAATTGGTAAGAAGGGGCAAAACAATAATGGGAATGTAAGGGTAAGTAGCCAAGCTAGCACCTAACAAGACCATAATAAAACTCGTTCCGTTCTTCCAATAATTAAAAATGAAGCTCAATGCCGTCATAACTAGGCATATACAACACAAAAATCCGATAAAAATGCACATCGTAAGATATTAATAAGCATGAGAGATGTAAAAATAATTATAAACTAATTTTTCAACCATTTTCTTTTTCTTTTTCTATACTTTTTCGGTTTTTTCATTGTTTTTCAGGGCCGATTTTTTCTTTTCTTTCTTCCATTCCTTCCTTTTCATAAATACTCACTCCGAAACAATAAAAGTGAGCCAAAATCCGATACAAAGCAACAAATACCTCAAACTACTAAACTAGCTCGGCAAACGTAGGCTTAATTTAGAATGTAGTTTAAGGGCAACTGGCAGATTTGGCTTAATGTGGAGCTAATGGGGTAAAATGAGAAAGGGGAAAATGCGAAAGTTCTCTAAACACGTGATACCGACCACAAACCCCAGCTGGAGGATTTGTTGAAGAAGGGATACATTAGACCAAGTGTATCGCCTTGGGGAGCACCGATCTTGTTTTTCAAGAAGAAGGATGGTAGCATGAGATTATGCATCGATTACCGGGAGTTGAACCATGTAACTCTGAAGAATAAGTATCTGTTGCCGAGAATAGATGACTTGTTCGATCAGTTAAGTGGAGCTGGAGTGTTTTCGAAGATTGATTTGCGATCGGGTTACTATCAGCTGAGGATTAGCGACAACGATGTACCTAAAACAGCTTTTAGATCGAGATACAGACACTACGGGTATGTGGTGATGCCTTTCGGGTTGACTAATACACCGACAATGTTTATGGACTTGATGAACCGGATTTTCAGTGAATTCTTGGACCAATTTGTCGTGGTATTCATCGATGACATTTTGGTCTATTCTAAGAATAAGGAAGAACATGAAGAGCATTTGAGATTGGTTTTGCAAAAGTTGCGCGACAATAATCTTTATGCTAAGTTGAGCAAGTGCGAGTTTTGGCTCGACAAGGTGGATTTTTCATCAATAGCGAGGCCTTTGACAACATTGATGAGAAAGGATACGAGATTTTGCTGGGATGAGAGTTGTGAGACGGCGTTTCAAACCTTAAAGAAACGTTTGACTACAGCTCCAGTCTTAGCGTTGCCAGAAGGGAGTGAGAATTTTGAGGTTTACACAGATGCCTTGAAGAAGGGCTTAGGTTGTGTTTTGATGCAAAATGGAAAAGTGGTTGCTTATGCTTCGAGGCAGTTGAAACCATATGAGGAGACTATCCGACGCATGATCTGGAGTTGGGTGCTGTAGTTTTTGCTCTTAAGATCTGGAGACATTACCTCTACGAGGCGACATTCAAGGTGTTTTCAGATCACAAGAGTCTCAAGTACATTTACACCCAAAAAGAGTTGAATATGAGACAAAGAAGGTGGATGAAGCTGATTGATGATTATGACATGGAGCTATTGTATCATGAAGGGAAGGCCAATGTGGTGGCTGACGCGCTGAGTAGGAATTGTGTACACTCCTTGTGCACACAGTTATCTTTGATACAGCTAAGAGATGAAGTAAGAAAGATGGGAATCCACATGATTCGGAAAGGAGATGCGATTAGCAACTTGGCAGTTGAGCCAGAGCTTTACAGCGAGATTCGAGAGAAGCAATTGGTTGATCCCAAGATCATAGAGTGGAAAGAGAAGCTGAATGATACTGAGAACTCGAGATTCACCATTCATGTTGACGGAAGCCTTCGTTTCGATGGACGATGGTGTGTGCCTAATGATGCTGAAATGAGGAAAGAAATTATGATTGAAGCTCATTGCACTCCTTATTCAGTACATCTGGGTGGTGATAAACTTTACAAAGACTTGAAGAAGACCTTTTGGTGGCCGGGGATGAAAAAGGATATTGCTGAGTTTGTGGCTAGATGTTTGACTTGCCAACGAGTTAAGGGTGAACAGAGAAGACCACAAGGGTTGGTACAATCGCTTGAGGTACCTGTATGGAAGTGGGATTCTATATCCATGGATTTCATTGTGGGATTACCGACGACTCCGCAGGGTAATAACATGATTTGGGTGATAGTGGATCGACTGACGAAGTCAGCTCACTTTATTCCAAAGAAAGATACTTGGAGTAAGGTTCAGCTAGCTAATGGGTATAGGAAGAATGTGGTACGACTTCATGGTGTACCAAAGGATATTGTGTCAGACAGAGATACGGGATTCATATCAAAGTTTTAGCAAGAGTTGTAGGAATTGATGGGTACAACTTTAAAGATGAGCACAACATTTCATCCTGCGACAGACGGTCAGACTGAGAGGACAATAAAGACTTTGGAAGACATGTTGAGGGCTTGTGTGATGGAGTTTGGTGGAACTTGGGAGGAACGACTTGACTAATTGATCGAATTTTCATATAACAACAGTTACCACACGAGTATTGCTATGGCACCGTTTGAGGCTTTGTACGGAAGGAAGTGTCGTAGTCCAGTTTGCTGGGATGACATCGCTGAAGATATGATTTTAGGACCACAAATGGTACAAGATATGGTGGAGCACATAAAGATGATCAGACAAAAGATGAAAGCAGCTCAGGACCGACAGAAAAGTTATGCAGATCTGAAACGCAGACATGTGGAATTTCAGTCGGGTGACAAAGTATTGTTGAAAGTTTCACCGATGTGCGGTGTTATGCGATTTGGCAAAAGGGGAAAGCTGAGTCCGAAGTACATCGGACCTTATGATGTGTCGGATCAAATTGGTGAGGTAGCTTACTTGCCTTGCCGGCTGCACTTGATAGGGTACACAACGTGCTTCATGTATCACAGTTAAGACGGTATAATCCCGATGCATCACACGTGTTGGAGCATAAGACTATTGAGTTAGATGAGACCTTAACTTATGAGGAATTGCCGACAAAGATTTTGGATCGTAAGGTTCGGAAGACAAGGAACGGTTAAACTGGCATCGTGAAAGTGTTATGGTCTAATCATGAGATGGAAGAGGCTACGTGGGAAGCTGAGACAGCTATGCGCGAGAAGTATCCACATCTTTTCGACGAGGTATGTTTGTTTGCGAGGACGTAACCTTATTCTTTTAAGGGGGGTAGGAGATGATTGCATAATGTTTTGTAGGTGTTTGATAGGCGTTTTAAGCTTTTATGTCGTTTCTATAACAGTTAGTTGGGGTAAGTATTAGTTATAAGTATTACATGTTGTGTCATAGTAAGTGTCGAACCTTATGTTGTGTCTTTGTTGCGGGTATGAGTTGAACTTCGAGAACGAAGTTCATTTCTATGTAGGGAAGACTGTAATACCCCGTTTTCTGCTAAGGGTCTACTCGGCTGAATAGTGTCTACTTGGCCGAGTAGACATCGTGTCTTATTTGGCAGAAGGTTTGCCGAGTGTGTACTAGACCGAGTACATAAACACTCGGCCGAGTAGCGAGTACTCGGCCGAGTAGTACTATAGCTCGGCCGAGTATACCTGACGGGTTAGGCCAACCGACTTGAAGTAATTAGGAATGATTAATTATTATAAAAGGACAAGTGAGTTCATCAGTTACAGTTTTACGAGTACTACTTTCACACAAACCCTAAAATCATTCTTAATCACTTCCGAGTCAAGAGAGAATCCGGATCTTCGCCTTTCGCCGTCGCTACCTTGTAAGTATTGCTAGATCTACATCTTATATTTTGTAATTATGACTGAATCGGTAGAGTTTCATATGAGAACATGATTAGGGCACAAGTTGATTGATTGATTGCATGTATTAGGTAGTGATTTCGTAGAGAAGCCCTTCTAGCCGATTGATTGTATTGCTTGCTTGCGGATTTGCTATCAGGTAGGGTTTCCCTACTCAGTAATTCAATTGAGACGATGTTGTGTTGATTAACTGCTGAGATTGATTGTGTGATTGATAGTACGATATGATTAATGGTATCAAATGTATTGTATGATGGTTACGACTGAATAACGGTTCCGGCTGAGTGAGTCCATATGGGAAATGGTCTACGCTCTTCGATTGCTCCTTGTGACTCCCATCACAAGGAGGATGTGCACATTAATTAACCTAGGGTTTTCACTTGTTGCAATGAGTGGCTGCGGTGACGAGGCTGTGTCACTGGCTGATGGATACCTGTTGCGATGGGTATCTGGCTAAAGGGATTGAGAATGAGTATGACTTCCGCTGTTGTTGTTGTTTATGTTGCATCGGTATATGACTAGTATTGTTTGATGACCCCGTTTGTGTTTTCTTTGACCTGCTGTGATCCATCGGGGGTGGTGAGCAGCTTGTAGCAGGTGATCATGTTGATGGAGTCGGATAGAGGAGACACAGCCGAGTCTAGTTCTACAGTTGTAGCTTCCGGTCAGTTTTAATTTTGGTTTCAGTTGTTAAACAGTTGTTTCGGTTTGTCAGTTTTGAGACAGTTTGATGTAACCTTTAACTTTATCTTTACATTTTAATAAATTGTCCTCGA
>JAGPOY010005482.1:7007-17999 GCA_018983105.1 Silene uniflora
CCGTCCTAATCGAAATCAATACAAACCTAAAACCCACAACCAGATAAAAAAAATAGAATGACAAACTTATCATAAAACCGTCTTACATAAATATTACGGACTTCCGAGTTACGACCAAAGTCGTTGACTAATTTTTTTGGATTGTAATGCTACCCATCTACTCCCTCCATTCAAATCCACATGGCCATTATCTCTTTTGCATACTATTCACCAGTGAGCCTTCGTCGTCAATTTTCTCTCAATACGTAAGTGAAAATATATTCATGTGGGATCTTGTTTGATTCGTCTTTACGAGTACTTTAAGAATATCTAACTTTTATAATTTTTACAAATACGTAGCTAACGATATTTACCGCGTAAAACATGCGTTGACAAACGTGAAAAAAGAAAGTGGCCTTGTGGATTTGAATGGAGGGAGTATTATAGATGGGTACCAAAGTCGTTGACTATGAGCGTTGAGTCACACCCTTTGGCCCTTTATGTAACATCGTTAGGTGTAGTACGGAAAATAATGAAATAGCTGACATCATGATGAGTGATCACTATATAAGCCTGCTTCACCAAACATGCTCTTTTTTTTCCCTTTCTCTTTTTTTCACCCTTTTTCTCCGGCCAACCTCCGCCGTTCATCTCGCCGGAAATTCATCCACCATCCGTCGCCTTATTACCGTGGTATATTTTCCCTTTTATTACTTCTTCAATATTTTACCATCACCATAGATCTGATTTTTACTACATCGTATCATTTTATTATTGTTATACTTATCCAGATTTTGATTTTAATTTTGTTTTGTAGTTAAATTTGTCATTTATTAATATTGCGTTTGTTAGACTACATATTTATGATGGATCTGCTTTGTCTTATTTATGAGTTAATTTTTTGACATGAAATCTTGTCATCATAGTATTAATAGTTCGCAAATTTTCATTTGTGACGGTCACAAGCTTGTTACGTCTCACAACCGTTTAAAATAATGATAAAAAGATAAGGTGGTTGTGAGATGTCGCAAGTCGGCAAGTGTCTTTTGGTCACAAGCACGACTAGCTACTAATAGTTTAACTTGTGTGTTTTAGAAGGGTGATCCCAATCATTTGTTTACCTTTTTTATGCTTTGCGAGACCCATTTTTGATCAAGTAAACAAATGATTGGGACGGATTGAGTATTTATTTCAATTTAAGAAAAGCTTGTCAATTGTTTATGATTGCTTTGTATTGTTATCTTGGATCATGGTACGTAAATGGTGGTAGGTATGATATGTCTTCTAGTGTATGTTAGTATGTTATTGGTCAATGAATGAGCTGTTTGCGGTGGTAGTGCAAGGAGGGCTAGCACAATTAACGCTTCGATGCGTGTTTTAGCTTCCGTAAGCAATGAAAAATACTCCCCCCGTCCGGTCATTTGTTTACCTTTGGTTTTGGCACTAAGATCAAGGAAAGAGGAGAGGACCAATTATTTGAGGACAATTGGACCAAAATGAGTAGGGAGGATCAAATTGTTCATCAAAAACATTCCCAAAATTGAAAGGTAAACAATTGACCGGGACACCCCAAAATGGAGTAGGTAAACAAATGACCGGGAAGGAGGGAGTATCAACTTTTGCATTTGAATTTCCCAACTTCTTTCCAAGTTACTCTGAGCCATTATAGTTTGCTCCTTGGAATTTTCGCGTTATATTTTAGCTCGGATAACCAACTTCTGTCTCCGCCACTTGGTATGATGGATGCCTGGATGGTTAGCTAATGTTACTGGTCGTGAGGTTGAAAATATTTGACTCCGGAACATTGGCAGATCTATGATAGTTGTGGTCATTATTATTGTAACAGACATTTCTGTACAAAATATAGGAGTATATTGTTTGTAAATAAGTAACCTTAATGTTTGATAATAACAATGAATTAGTCAAGTTGTATCGGGAATTCAGGATAGGATAAGGTTGTATACTTCAAGAATTCACTGACCCCCTAATTTTGGCAGATTTAGAATCATAATGATATGTGACATTTTCTTGTTGAGCAAGGGTATGTACAAGAAATATATCATTTTATATTCCAATATGTGTGCGTGATGCATGTGTTTTGTTTTGGATTATATAATTGTAGGGCTTAGACAAGAGTATCTTTGAGATCCCTGTGTTTCCATGCTGTTGTGCTTATCTTTTCAATTTTGTTCATTATTCTGACTTGGTCATATTTCGTTTACTTGATTATAAATTTGTAGATCCACTGTACTATTGAGAGTGGGTGAGTTTGAACAAGAGTTTGAAAACAAAAAATGGAAGGAGTTGGACTTAGAAAGGTGAGTTCTCATGCCTCGATTTCTGAGATGGATGATTTCGACCTCTCAAAGCTTCTTGATAAGCCTAGGCTGAATATTGAGAGGCAGAGGTCATTTGACGAGAGATCGTTGAGCGAGTTATCCATTGGTTTGACTAAAGGAAGCGTGGACAATTTCGAAAATATGTATTCTCCTGGTGCAAGGTCAGGATTCAATACCCCTGCTTCGTCTGCTAGGAATTCTTTCGAACCCCATCCTATAGTTGCCGAAGCTTGGGAAGCGCTTCGAAGATCTATGGTGAATTTCAGAGGACAGCCTGTTGGCACAATCGCTGCTTATGATCATGCCTCGGAGGAAGTTCTCAATTATGACCAGGTAACTTTTATTTTCGGGTGTCCATGAATAAATTTATACTTGAAATGCTTCCTGTTTCTGTATGTTGTGGTAAAATGGTAAATATAGTGTGTGACCCACATCTTTCGACAGCTACATTTCTGTCCACGTATTATTGTGCTCGTTAAATGTGTGTAAATACACTGGAAAGTTTTTCATGGAAGAATGAACCAGTTCTTTTGACTATTTATAATGAGTTGTTGACTGTGGTGGAAAGCCATAAACATGTTCGTATTTGATATTTAGTAATGCAAGACACTCATGCCACTTTACAAATATGCTTTACTTTTCAGGTTTTTGTACGGGATTTTGTACCTAGTGCGCTAGCATTCCTTATGAATGGTGAGCCAGATATAGTCAAGCACTTCCTGTTAAAGACTCTGCAGCTTCAGGCTTGGGAAAAGAGAGTCGACCGATTCAAGCTTGGGGAAGGAGTAATGCCAGCCAGCTTCAAAGTGCTTCATGATCCTGTCCGGAAAACTGATACTATTGTTGCAGACTTTGGTGAGAGTGCCATAGGAAGAGTTGCGCCAGTTGACTCTGGCTTCTGGTGGATTATTCTACTTCGTGCGTATACAAAGTCAACAGGGGATATGTCACTATCGGAATCACCAGAATGTCAGAGGGGGATAAAGCTTATTTTGGATTTGTGTTTGTCAGAGGGGTTTGATACGTTTCCCACCCTACTTTGTGCAGATGGTTGCTCAATGATTGATCGGAGAATGGTAAAGTACCTTCCTGCGATTTCTATCATGATTGACCTCCATCGTTTTCTTAGTGTTTGTGAAATGCTTTTTTTTATGCTTTTTGAGTTCCTTAGAGCTCTGTTAAGCAAGAATATTTCTAGAGGTGGAATGTATCCTTTCCTTGAGAAAATTATTTCTGACATGGTAGTACCGTATGGAACTTAAGAAAAGATATTGGAGCTAGGTTGATTGGAATTTAGAAATTGTATGGAGTAGCTGAGTAGGTATTCTCTCTCATTACTGTTATTTTTTTATGGTTGTTCTGAAACAGCCGTCTGCCTCTACGTGTTTTCGAACATGACTGTTACAGTGTCACTGCCACCTGCTACACAATTTAAGTATTTGCATTGTTGCCCCCAGCCAGAGTTTACAGGACGAAGTGCCAAATATTACCTACTTTTACAGAAGTGATTGAACTATTATCGTGTGATATATGTTTTTACTCAAACTTTTCCATCTGGCAATTATAGACTGTTTTGTTGCTCATCTATAAGAACTGTTTGCTCGTTTATACTTGCAATGATCATCATACTAGTTTAGTTGTTTAGGTCTGCTACTGTATTTGCTTCTAATAAAGATATTCAATTTAACAGTTGTGATAATTGTGCAGGGCGTTTATGGCTATCCAATTGAGATTCAAGCGCTTTTCTTTATGTCATTGAGATGTGCGTTAGCCTTGCTTAAACATGACGCGGAAGGGAAAGAGTGTATTGAAAGAATAGGGAAGCGTTTACATGCATTAAGTTTCCACATGAGAAGCTATTTTTGGCTTGATTTCCGTCAACTTAATGACATATACCGCTACAAAACAGAGGAATATTCTCATACAGCAGTGAATAAGTTTAATGTCATTCCTGATTCAATTCCAGAGTGGGTTTTTGATTTCATGCCTACTCGTGGTGGTTACTTTATCGGTAACGTTAGCCCAGCTAGGATGGATTTCCGATGGTTTGCCTTGGGCAATTGTATTGCCATCCTATGTTCTCTTGCAACTCCTGAGCAATCTACGGCTATTATGGATCTCATCGAAGAACGGTGGGAAGAGTTAGTTGGAGAAATGCCTTTGAAAATTTGCTATCCTGCTATAGAAAGTCATGAATGGCGGATTGTCACTGGATGTGATCCCAAAAATACAAGATGGAGCTACCACAATGGTGGATCCTGGCCAGGTTTCCCCCTTTTCATGCTCAGCTTTGGCACTTAATAACTTTGTGTTCATATTGATGCTATGATAGCGACTCGTCTTTTGAGCACCTAATTATTCACTATGTGTTGGTCCCCTTTGTGAGAACAGTTGGTCATCTAGAGTCACCCTGATTGGCATTAAAAATCACCTATAAGTTTAACCAATTAGTCTCATTGTAGACGGGTGTATCCGTCTAAAGATGTAGACGGGTCAAATAATCTCATTTTTGCATAAATAGTAACCCCCACCATCCCATTTGTTGTTTGTTTGATTATGTAAGTGGTCACATATTTGACCCGTCTACAACTTTACATGGATAGTGTTGTCTAAAGTGAGATTTTGTGAAGTTTAAAAGTGATTTAGGGTACTGTCATAATGTCATTTGATTTAAAATTCTGCTGTGAACATTGAATTTCAGATTCACTATGCATTCCTTGTTAAATCTAAGGAACAATAGACGAAAACGTAGACCTTGTATTGTTCTGTTTCAGTAAAATGCTTTAGGTCAGGTAAATTCACTCACAGACCATGTTTGTTTCAATAATGCACTCTCTTTTAGCGACCCTTATGTTAATGAATTAACTGTTCTGTTAAAATAAAAAGGTAATTGGTCAATGTTTTGATATGTTCAAGTTTCCTGCTATTTTTTTTTCCGTTATCTGGGATCTATTGTACAATTTTACTTCTTCATCGCTCTTTGCTTTCCTGACCCTTGGTGGATGTTGCTTGCAGTTCTCTTATGGCTGGTGACTGCTGCCTGCATCAAAACTGGCCGGCCACAGATCGCAAGACGAGCCATTGATCTAGCCGAGCAACGACTGCTCAAAGACAGCTGGCCAGAATACTATGACGGTAAACTTGGTAGATTTATTGGCAAACAAGCTCGGAAATTCCAGACATGGTCCATTGCTGGATATCTAGTGGCGAAAATGATGTTAGAGGATCCATCACACTTGACTATGATCTCCCATGAGGAAGACAAGTTGATTAAACCAGTACTTAAGAGATCGTCATCTTGGACATGCTGAGCCCAACATCAATCGATTACCCACAAATATCCTACCAAATGGTCGTAGAGGTTCGAAGTTTCCTGCATGTAATTTAGGCAATGTTTATTCTTTGACATATTCTTGTCATTCTTGCCTTCTTGGCCTCACTCATTGCTGTGGCCTATGTCTACTTGTGTACAATAGTGTTGTTCAATTAGCTTCTTGTTTCTTCAATAGTTTGTTCTTTCAATATACATGTCGAACGATATTTCTCCCGATTATAAATCGAAATGGTTTCATTTCCCATTTCTCAAGTGGTTACGAAGACTGTCAAATTCCGATTTACTTCCAACTTCTTTAAACTGAAATGCACAAGGTGGAAACGTGGCATAACTCGTCACAGTTATCTAATTCAAATCGCTAAAACTTGGACAAGAACAACCAAGAGGTCTACCATCTAGGTGTCTAAGGACTATGAACAATTATTTCAGTATAAGATTAGCTAGCCAAGGGAAATAACCAGTACTTACATAGTTAGACGAGTACATTCCGTAATGAAGACTTGAAGTGGTGAATTGCAGGGCAATTCTCCTTTGGCGTGACAGAAAGAATGCACACGCATTTTATCTGCATGCCCAAGGAGAATTTCCCTGGTATTCGCCATCAATTATTTATATGATCTATAGCTTCTGAAGTTTCTGCTTAGCGAAAAAACAAGTCGGGAAATTAGGGAAAGTCCCCTCTCTAAACAATCATGTTTCTGTGCAGTTGCAGTCCTGAGATTGGCTTTGACATGATATTTATACCCCATAGAATTTCAGTTTCTGAGGAATATGCGTGAGAAGAAGAGAGCATATGCTGGTAATGTTAAGACAGTAGACATTGATGAACTTTTAGTTGGTCCTGATCATTCCACTATAGGATATGATTCCTTTGAAGATGGTTTCATCACCATCCTGCAATACTTTTTCACATTCTTGTAATTGGATATGCTTGGATATATAAACGAATTTCTACAAACAAAGATGGACATTAAAAGACGGACATTAAAAGAGGAAGGCAAGGAAAGAGTTCGACTGATCCAAAAAGAATGATGTTCTATTGCATATATAAACGAATTTCTTACAAACAAATTCAATAATTTGCTACAATCAAATCAGGACTAGATCTGCAATATTAACAACTGTCTTAACTGACAGATTCTAAATTAAGACCTACTTAATAACACTTAGCAACAGCCGATACTCTTAAGAACTTGAGTGAGATCGAAACTGTTCCTTCTTTCTTGAGAATTGAATTGAGGGCTGAAAGATTCATCATCGCTTCCAAAATCAATGCCTTCAATTTCAGGATAGAAATCAGAACCTTGGGCATCCGGGGTTGCATCAACAGACTCAAAATTGATAATTTCCATGAACTCTTGACAGTTATCAGAGTTAGAGTTAGGGCTGACAGTAGCCTCATTGCATCGAACATCAATACCTTCAATTTCAGGATAGAAATCAGAACCTTGGGCATCCGGGGTTGCATCAACCGACTCAAAATTGATAATTTCCATGAATTCTTGACAGTTATCAGAGTTAGGGCACACAGTAGCCTCATTGCATCCACCATTGATACCCTTAATTACATCAAAGAGGGTACCAATGTGACCATTAACCGGCCCAAGATCGAAACTTTCTGTTATTTGGTAACTATAATCAGAGAATTTAGAGCTGAGACTGGCATCAGTGCATTCATAATCAACGCAATCAACATCATCAGGGAAATTGTAACTTTCAACAGTTACGGCTGATTGCTCACAATAATTAGAGATTTGGGGATCAGTTCCAGTAAACCCATTTTCAGATTCGTGTTCTCGACTCAGTTCAGCAACCCTCGAAACGACACCGTTTTGTAGCCCTTTAAGAGACACCACAAACTCCTCAAGCTCCTCCAACCTCATATCATCAACTGATGCTTCCCACCAATTCTTATCAGTACAAACAACGTTTCCAGAACCATTACCCTCTCGATTATCTTCGAGAAAACGGTTAATCACAGTATCGAAACAAGGGTACCCGTGGGAAAAGGGTTTCCCGCCAACCGAGAAAGTGATGGCGGCAAATTGAGTACCGGGAAATAAAGTGCATAGCTCTGAACACTTCTTGACTAACCCGGAACGACGCTTAGAGAATGTAACTTGACGTGTAGTCTTGTCGATAATTCGGGCTATCGGGATTTTCGCCTTCCCCTTGCTCGTTCGCTTCTGAGGCAGCTGATTATCAGTAATTCTCTTCATCTTTTTAGGAAATATTTAGGTTTGCAATGAAATTAAAAGTATGCAATTAATTGTATGATTATATAGAGAAGATTGATGGGTAAAAATTGTTTGATTAATTGATGGAAATTGGTGATCTATAGACAGGAATTATGGAAAGTAATTGATGGAAATTGACGGTAAGAACCGGGAAGGTGGGTATTAAGATTTGGGGATGACCGTTGTATATCCCGCGGTATATTTCCAACTGTAATTAATTTGAATGATCGTTGGTTATAGTTAGGTATAGTGGGTATTTCATATTTGTAAGACGGTTTTACACCCGTATAATATTAGCGTAAGATAAATCTATGTCTTTGGTAGTTATGAAAAAAATATTTAGGGAATGGGTGCTTTAATTAAAATACGAAGAACAGGTCTAGACAGATTAGGTCAGATTATGATCTATTTAATTATGTCGTATCCTTTATTATAATTTAAATTTATAAATTGATGAAACTTCTAAATTTAACTAGTATGGGTGCCCGGCTTCGCCCGGGCTACCTCTATTTAGCATTAAAATTTATTTTAAATTAAATAAAACTACTTTAAAGTTGCATAACTTATAAATTTAGCATTAATATATTTTTCTATGACATATATTAAAATTACGATAAAATAAATTATGAGACAAAATCATTACTCCCGCTATTAATATTTTACTTAAATCGATTGGTTAGCTAGATGTTCATATATACTTTTTTTGTTGTTAGTTCTATTACTTTTATTACATTCGTTATTACTATTGTTACTTTCACTACTCTCGCCGTAATTATTGCTACTTTTACTAACTCCGCATTGATATTGATAATTTTACTACTCTCATTGTTACTTGTGTTATTACTTTCACTACGCCCGCCCGCTCGTTGTTATTTCTATTACTTTCACTACCCCGCTCGTTGCTAATATTGTTATTACTTTCACTAACCCGCCGTAATTATTGCTACTTTTACTACACCTACATTCGTATTGATAATTTCACTACTCTTGTTGTTACTTCTATTACTTTCACTACCCCGACTTGTTGCTAATATTAGTACTTTGACTATTCAACTGAGTGATTACCATCGTATTACTATGTCCAATGTTAATACAACTTTTTTCACTACTAAGAAAATTATTTTATTTTTATTATTTAGGCATGCAATTTTAATAGACTTATATATTTATATAAATATATTTCATATATGCAATAAATCAAACCAAAAAAATTATGGAAAATTATATTTTTTTTGGAAATCTAACTTATTTATTTACATGTTAATAGTTTCCAAAATATAAAATACTAATATTATATTCGGGTACGTGAAAACATTAACATCTTCTTTATATAATTAATAATTTAATACCATAAGTGAGGCATGTTTATTTTAAGGAAAATCTTCATATTCTGGTGTTTTCTAAATTTATACTTAAGGCAAAACTATACTCCCTCCCATTCACTATAATCGCCCCATTTTATATGGGCGCGGTACTTAAGGAAAATTATTAAAATAAGAGTAAAAGAGTTGTGTGGGGTTGGTGATAGGAGAGAGGGGTGAATTATTATGAGTTAAATAAGGAATTGTGGGGCCAAAACCTTAAAGAAAATAATAAAATAGAAGTAAAAGAGTTTTGTGGGGCTTAGTGGGAGGAGAGAGGGATGAATAAAATAAGAGTAAAACTTACCAAAAAAGAAAACAAGGCAATTACTTGAATAATCCGTTTATGGAAAGTGGGGCAATTATAGTGAATAGGAGGGAGTATAATATTTGCATTGAAGTCCCTTGTTCAGGTCCATCGCACAGTGTTATGATTAAAAACTATATAGTATAATTAATTTGTATAGATTTATTTAATTACATTCAAGCCCCTTGGTTTCTGGAATTAATATATAGTATTGATTGATACCGATTTGTAGACTGTAACACCCCGTAAATTTGAAAACCTTTATTAATAATATTTTAATCTATTTTTAATTTAATATTAATTTATTTGAAATAATAATAAATTGATAAAATATAATTTTATTTTATTTTGAAATAATGTAATTATTTTTGATGATTTAGAAATGTTTAAAAGTAATTCAAACTATTATTGAACATTTTACTTTGATAAAACCAATTTCTGACGAAAGACGTAAAATTCAGTTTTTCCATTTCTAATGTTCGTCGTGTTAGGGGATGTTGTCATAGGGCGTATGAGTACTTAATCTTTTGGTAGAAACATGTTTAAAAGCTTTGATGTTCTCGAAAACCACGACCGTTGAATATTTCCGATTTCCGACGAAACGAACCTCAAAAGGTAAACAATTGAACCAAAACAACTCATTTCCCTACCAAATTTTCGACCAACCCTCACCCATACCCTCCTTTCATCTTTCATTTCTCCATTTCCTTAATATCTCTCTATTCATCCTCTCAAAACAACAAAACATCAAATTCATCTTAAAATCTCCCTTACAAATCCTAAATCTTCCAAAAACATTCATTTCTCAACCAAATTTCATAAATTTTATAGTTTTATAATCCTCTCATCATCCCCCATCTATTGGTATGCTTATTTTTCATTTCTCCCAATTTTGTTTTAAGACAAAATTTCTAGGGTTTCGATTTTTAAGGCTTATAATTATGTTTTTGTGTTTCTTATAGGTGAAGTTTTCGAAGATGAGTTAGGGGACTCTTATATTATTGAAGGAGAAGAGTAGATTTCGTTTTTAGAAGCTTTCTCAAGTTTATATTTTGTCTTTAATAGCTTAAGGTAACTTTTCCGAGTTACTCGACGAATTAATGCTACAAAATTGTGTGTTACTGTGTGTTTGGTGTATGTTGGATGATTATATGATTTATGTGATGAAAATGATGGGGCATATTCTGCACCGGCTGACCGAGTGACCATCTTGACCAGAGTCAATGCTCACTGACCACGTGTCACACAGCATTGGGCTACTAGACCCTCTCGGCCTGGCAACCGGCCAGCCAGGTGACCCTCTCGGCCTGGCATCAAGCCAGCCGAGGGACGCATATGGCCTCGGTGCTCACTGACCTCAAGTCACACAGCACTGAGCCACTGGGGTCTCGGCCTGGCAACCAGCCAACCGAGGGACTCTCTCGGCCTGACATCA
>JAGPOY010005483.1:0-10990 GCA_018983105.1 Silene uniflora
ACAAGAGAAGGCACATTGCCCCCAATCTGCATCAGAATATGCATTGAGGTGTAAGTCATTTTGTGCTGAGTAGAAGAGACCAACATTGACAGTTGCCTTCAAGTATCTGAGCACATGAATTGCAGCCTGTAAATGAGGTCTTCTTGGTTGACTCAAAAACTGGCTGAGGTGTTGAACAACATAGGAAATGTCAGGCCTGGTCAGGTTAAGATATAAAAACCTGCCTATAAGTCTCCTGTATGATTCTGCATCTTCCAGAAGTTGACCATCCTCTAAAGACAGCTCCAATCCTCTTGGTAAGGGGAAATATGTATCATGACATTGCTCCATCCCCACAGATTGAAGTATATCAAGTATATACTTTCTTTGATTAAGCATAATACCAGTATCATTCCTGGTCACCTCAATGCCTAAGAAATATCTCATGGGTCCTAGATCCTTGATAGAATAAGCAGCATCTAGACTGCTCTTGACTGTAGCAATGTGCTCCTCATTATTACCAGCCAATAAAATGTCATCCACATACACCACAGCAACTGTAAAGCTATGTGTAAGTGAATTTACAAAGGTAAACAGAGAATAATCACTTTTGGATTGTTTAAAGCCTTGACCTTTGAGGAATCTTGTTAGCTCTAAATTCCATTGCCTAGAGGCCTGCTTCAACCCATACAATGACCTCTTTAGCTTGCATAATTCATTGGACTTTGGCTTGTCATAACCTTGAGGAAGTCTCATGTAAACCTCTTCATCCAAAAAGCCATGAAGGAAGGCATTATTTATGTCCAATTGGTGCAAGGACCAGCCCTTAGCAGCTGCCACTGCCAAGACAGATCTGACAGTGGAGAATTTAGCCACTGGAGAGAAGGTATGTTTATAGTCCTTGTCTTTAACTTTATTGTAGCCCTTGGCCACAAGCCTTGCTTTAAACCTTTCTACACTTCCATCTGCCTTGTACTTAATCTTATAGATCCATTTTGATCCTATGGCTTTCTTTCCTGGTGGCAATGTAGTAAGCTCCCAAGTGCTGTTGGATTCCAAGGCTTCAAGTTCTTTATTCATGGCAAGTACCCACCTTGAATCAGCAGCAGCTTGGTTATATGAAACTGGTTCATGTTTAGTGATGACATGAGCCAGGGAGGTAACAAAACCAGGATCAAATGCAGTCAGATCCTGAAGGACAGTGGCATAAAAAGTAGAAGAAGATGTTGCAGAAGAATTTGATGATGTCCCTTGATGGGGCAATTTAATTTGGAGTTGAAAATCCTTGAGTCTAGAAGAAATTTGCTTTTGTCTACCAGATTTTCTTGTTGGTGGCTCAACAAGTGTATTATTTGAGATATTATCATTATTTTGATTATTTGTGATGAAATTATTATTCTGAATACTATTATTATCAAATATATTATTATTGTGAGTCTCAGGTCTAGGCACATGAGGTGAATCTGTATTTTGAACAGCAGGTGTAGTATGTTCCATACTACTTGTGTTGTTCTGAGTAAAATTATGCTGTGGAAGCAGCACAGTTGTGACTTCAGGGACAATGTCTACAGGGTTAGTCAAGGGTGTGTCATCAATGTAAGACACTTCCTGTGACCCTGCATTTTGATATGGAATGATTTGCTCCTTGAAAACAACATCCCTGCTCACAAAGGATTTATGATTATCCAGATCATACAAGGTGTATCCCTTTTGAGCAAAAGGATACCCAATCATGATGCATCTTCTTGCCCTAGAACCAAATTTATCTTTATAAGTGATAGGTTGACTGGCATAGCAAGCAGAGCCAAAAACTCTTAATTCATCATAGGAAGGTGGTTCACCAAACAGCAATTCATGTGGAGTCTTCCAATCAATAACCACAGAGGGCATTTTGTTAATCAAGTAGGTAGCTGTCATGAGACATTCTCCCCAGAACTTGACAGGTAAATGAGCATGAAGCTTTAAGGCCCTAGCAGTATCTAGAAGGTGCCTATGCTTTCTTTCCACTCTACCATTTTGCTGAGGTCTCCCTACTATGCTCCTTTGATGAACTATACCCTTCTCATTAAACAAGGCAGTGCATTGCTCTTGAAGAAACTCAGTACCATTATCACTTCGTATTATTTTGATAACAGCTTTAAACTGAGTTTCAACATAAGAAAGAAAATTCTTGACTAACTGACCAACTTGACCTTTATTCTGAAATAAAATGGTCCAAGTAGATCTGCTATAGTCATCTAGAATTGTGAGAAAATATTTTGCTCCTGAAAGACCGGGCAGTTTATATTGCCCCAAATGTCCATGTGGATGAGCTCAAAACATCTAGATGCCCTAGACTGACTCCTGGGGAAGGGGAGTTTATGATGCTTGGCTAACAAACATGGCTCACAAAACAAATTTTTTATTGATTTTCCACTTTTTGGTAGTACATGCTGCAACTTATCACAAGAAACATGACCTAATCTAGCATGTAGTAAAGCTATATCATGATCATGTGTAGAATTGCTAAGAGCAGAAAAAACATCAGCATCATTACAATGTTTGTGGACCTTATTCTGAGTTTCACTAACTCTTCTTAAGACTGCATATATTTATTATAGTAGTCTGTAATAGGGAAGAAACAGGAGACTTGTACTTGTAAAGATCACCACTCTTCTGTCCTTGACCCACAGTAACCTTACTTGAAAGGTCCTGAAAGATGCAGTGAGTGGGATAAAACAAGACACACATATTAGTGTTAACAATAAGCTTCCCTACAGATAACAGATTTTGTTTAAAATCTGGGACATAGAAGACATTTAGCAAGGTAATGGCAGGTGATAGATAAACAGTTCATGTTAAATGAACAGATTTAACTGTTCCATCAGGTAATCCCACCAGAATAGGTTTATGCAATTGCTTTATGTTACTTAAGAGTCCCTTATTGGCAGTCATATGGTCACTAGCCCCTGTAATCTTGTATCAATAATCCAATTCTCACCTAAGCAAGTATTACTGACTGAATTAACTTGTGAAGCAGTGAGTATACCTGCAAAATTAGATGTGGATGGAACAGATTGATTTGCAGGATTTGCAGGAGTAGACTTGTTTGCAGAGAAAGCCTGAAGAACCTGCTGAGTAACAGAGTTTATGATCCCATCCATCATGCTGGAATCAATGGTGAAGTGATTGACATTCTGAGTTGGAACAGAAGACTCATCCAAGGGAGAGGTAGCCTGAAAAGAAGACTCAGGAGCCACTACATCAACATTATGTGCCCCTCTTCTATAAACATTGTTTCCCCCATTGAATGTCAAAACTGGTGCCTTCCCCATATTCTGCTTTGCCTTAGCTTTCATTAGAATAAAGCACCTTTCCATTACATGACCAGGTTTCTGACAATGAGCACAAGTCTTGAGTCTATTGCAATCAGAAGTGTCATGTCCTCCTCTGTTACATTCTGTACAAAACTTTAATGTAGAAGAATCAGATTTGCCCTCAAGTTTTGGCTTCTTGCTATCAGATTGAGTTGTCCTAGCACTAGCATAAGCATTTGCCTCTGCTAAAACCTCAACAGCATCAGGAATTTACTTCTGTCTCTCAATAGTCTGTAATTGACCCAGTACCTTATTGATAGGGAGCAAAGGCTCCATGGACAGAATGTTGGTACACATTCCATCATAACCAGAATTCAGACCCATGAGAAACTGAATCAGTTTGGCATGATTATCTCTGTCAAACATCCTTTTCAGCAAATTGCAGCTACAGGAGTTGAGAGCACCACAAGAACATTGGGGAATGGGATCCAAGTTATCCAAATCCTCCCAATTCCTTTTCAAGTTACTATAATACTTGACCAAGGGTTTATTGTTCTGTTTGATAGAACTGAGGTCCTTTCTAAGCTGATATATTTCTATAACATTAGCCTGGCCATATCTCTCCAAAAGTTCATCCCACAAATCCTTAGCACTTCTAGCATAAAGCATGTGATCACGAATTTCTTCACTCAGAGAGTACTTAAGCCAGGACATCACCATGATATCACAACGAATCCATCTATTAAAGGTCTTATCAGTTTTCTCAGGCCTCTTAAGAGTTCCATCAATGAACACCTCCTTGTTCTTAGCTGCTAATGCAAAATAAACCTCTCTCTTCCAGTTTAAGAAATTAGTTCCACTAAAAGCAGGTGTAACTAGCTTCATATTAAGTTGATCAGATGTACTCAAATAAAGAGGATCATCATAAAAATCACCAGAAGCATGACCAGAATTCGCAAAAACATTATTATCAGCAGAAGCAGACATATTGATGTATGATTTGATGTGAAGATATGAAGAATCGACTAAACGATTGCACGAAAATTAGGTTAATTGACGAAATTTAGGCGAAACAAGAAAAATTAGGTCAAATGACGGAATTTTTAAGCGAAAATCACAGAATTAACCGGATGTGAAATTCAATCAAACGATATGCAAAAGAACGCAATCGATGAACAAATGTAAACAATTGATAAATTGAAAATCAATTGTTTATATTCTTCGCGGAAAAGACGATTTAATTCGAGAAATTTACCTCAATCTAAGAGATGAATTTTAAACCGAATAATCGAAGATAAGAACGAAGAAGATCACGCGAAGAAGAAGATGTTATTGCGGAAGCGATAGCTCAGGAATTCCCCTTGCGATTGATACCATATGAGATCTTGCTCTTAACCTCAATTGATGTAACAGAAAGAAGAAATCTGTTATAGAGAGAGAAAGCAAGAGAGTAGAGAGAAGGAGTAAATAAAAGTTTGTGTTGTATTAAATTAGTCAAATGATTACATTATGAGTATATATATACATTGACCATTTGACAACTAACTTCTAACAAACCCATATGGCTTATACTAATCCATATGGTCCATAGATTTTCTGCTTTAGTTTTCTTGCTATTTATAATTTATAATGGTGTATAATAATTACTCGAATGTATGAGCACTTTGATCAACTAGTAAGGAGTCGTCGTAATTTATAATGGTGTATAATAATTACTCGAGTGAATGGGTGGAAGAAGAAGCTGTTATCAAAGCCGGGCAAAGAGATTCTTATCAAAGCGGTGGCCCAAGCAATACCGACATACATGATGAGCCTTTTCGCGTTACCGGAAGGTATTATTGATGAAATCCACGCGGTAATGTCACGTTTTTGGTGGGGCTCGACTGAAGCACAACGTAAGCTGCACTGGATGAGTTGGGAGAGCCTATGCGAACCAAAGGCAGTGGGCGGAATGGGCTTTCGGGACTTGCGAATATTTTACATTCGAGTAATTATTATACACCATTCATTTATAGTAGTATATTTTACATTCGAGTACCCCCACATTCATATAATATTTTACTCGAATATTTTTATAATCGCAATAATATTAATTAATAAGTTTGTACCCCCGCATTCATATAATATACTATATTATACATTTATACTCCGTTTTATTATATGAATGTCCATATTACTCGTATATGTTTGTACCCTCACATTCCCACGTTAAGTAGTTCTTGTTGAATAACAGAATTTTTTGGCCGATTGCTTCGTCAACTTTGATTCGAGACATTTAATATCCACTTCATTCAATTCTTTAATATTCTCGTTATTCATATGGATTACCCGGGCCGAAAGTATAAGAATTGCGGGCATAATAGCATATAAATACAATGTATGTACACAAGTTATTTTATACGGGTTATAATTGTATTTAAATCGCTATTTATAAAGTTAAGCTCAAAATAAAGTGATAGTGTTGAGCTATGATGCAATGTATATTCGGCTTTATTGGATACACAATTTGCTCTCGAGAATGTCCTTGTACAATGTCGAAGAATATATGGAGACGGAAGAAAAGTACTTAGACACCGACGCACAGAATCCCTAAAGCTACTTCCCAACAGCTTTTTCCGCTTTCCCTTTGTTTCGAGCTATATTAGCCCGGTAACAACCACCCTCATCCAATGCATCCTCTTAAGTTTATAAATTAGGCCACGAAACTACCTGCGCTTTTGTCTCGATGACAGGCATAAGCATACTATTAGGCCCGTAATATCGTTTGTAACCTGGTATTATATCGTTATGGGCTTGGCTTGTATGTCAACCCTAGATTCGTATGTTGTATAAATACACCGCTTATTATGAATGAAAGACATACTCTATTTTTCCCGATATTATTGTACTCTCAGCATGGTATCAGGAGACCTAAAACACCAAAACCTAAAATAAAAATCTTAAAATACTTACCTCCAGCCGCCATGGCCGAAGGCGTCAGTGAGACTTCCACGAAGATCGATTCATCTTCCCCCTATTATATTGGTAACCATGATAAACCAGGTGAGTTTATTACTACTGTCCGTCTTAAACTTGATAATTTTGATGAATGGGCACATGATGTTAGAATTGCTCTTAAAGCTCGCCGCAAGTATGTTTTTGTTGACGGCACCACTAACGAACCTGCTGCTCCGTGTACCACATCGGACTGGGAGACCATTCAGTCTATGCTTGTTTCGTGGCTCACCAATATTATCGATCCCGAGGTAAAAACTCTTCTCCCTCGTTTTGAGAACGCTCGATTGTTGTGGAACGAGCTTCATGAGCGATTTGATGAATGAAAGACATACTCTATTTTTCCCGATATTATTGTATTCTTAGCACATACAGAGTATATTCATTGACACGATATTGATGCCGGATGCAATCACATACGGATCGTTTTAAAATAAATACGGAGTATCAAATACACAAAACGTACGGTATATTTTATCTTTTGACAATTTCTTTATAAAAAGAACAACCACAAGGCTGAGTTGTCAGCCTGTATAATCAGCGGGACCCACATTCATAACCCACGTTAATTAATTGAATTAGTTAGCTTGATGCATTGCTGGTTTAATTGCACAATTAATCCCTTTGAAACATTGCAAATTTGCAATACACAATACAAATACCACTTTTTATGTCATCATATCGTCTAATGTAATTAATTAAGATCCAATGTCATCTATGTTAACTTAATACCAAATATAGAAGTTATTTAAGGCTTAAATACAACCCAATGGGTTGTATATATCAAAACCCTTAATTTTATTAACTCAATGTTATTCTATGTTCGAACTAACTCTTGATATTTCTATGTGCAAACTACTCTTAATATTGCAAGGGCCTTGATTTGTTCATACAATTGAAACCGAAACTGCAATCGAATCTTCTTAAACAATTAGACAACAAATTAAGGAGCCACAATTGCTAAGTAATCGAGCACCTCAATCTCAAGAAAAACCAATAAATACTTCTAAGAAATAACATCACAAAAAAATAGAATCACAAATCACAACAGATCCAAATGTTTAATCAAATACATATCCAATTATGACTTTGATTGTTATTGATAATAACGGATGCAAGGTTCACTATAATTTTTAAGAGAAAAATAAAAATAATTGTATGGGGTCACAATAATTAAAAACGAAAAATGATATGGGAATAATCGTGGAAATTAATAAAATTATCAAAGTGCATGATGAAAATTAATAAAAAAGCTAATGAAATTGAAATCAGAAATTAATCAAATAATTAGAGTTCAGTATAATTATCAAAACGAAATCATAAATTTAATCGGGAATCGGAAATAAATATCAACATGCATGATGGCTTTGAGGACAGATGTAGAGTATTAATCAATAACAGATCCAATTATCAACAACATCCAGTGATATGTTGATGATTTCCGTAGGTTTAGATGAGGGAAATAAGAGGATGAGCGAGAACTACAAAAATAAGGTGATCGAAAATTGTGAAAATTTAGGGTTGATATGCATTTTTAATGAGAGAAATGGAGTTATGAGAGGAGATTTTCAAGAGTGATGTATTTTATATGTGACTGGTTAGGGTTTTAATGAAGGATTATTATGGGCCATCTACAATGCCCTCTTTACTAGAGTAGTAATCCCGAATGTCCATCGAGTTACAACCCACTTAATTTATACTAATGATTTCACATGTTGTTGGGCTAATACTTCCTGTAAATGATTAGTGTTTCTTAATTGGATATTATATAGATAAGAAAAATATTTTTAAGCCCTTATGCAATTTACTTTTGATTTATCTAGGATATTTGGCCCGTCTTAAACTTGAGACAAATACTTTTGTTTTAATGAGAATATGCGTCATAAAAAAATTGTCGATATAATTGTCAGTTTGTTTAGGTAGTGTATGTATATTGATTACTTATATAATTTTTTATACATAACGTTATTTATATCGTGTTTTATATTTTAGTAAAATTTATGAAGGATATAATATTATTCTTCACTTTTTAATTATTATATATTTATAAGATAGTATCACGGGTTTGAATATTGAAGTTTTTGACTAAATCATTCTAAACGGGTACAGGTTATTGTTTTAATTTTTTTTGTATTTACCAGATAATATATAATACTCTTTCTCATCTATCTTTTAAAGGCCCGCACAAAAAACAAATCTATCATTTAAGGGTGCTTATATTGCAATTATTAGTCCAAGAAAAGAAATGTAAAACTTCGGTTGAATATACCGAAAAAGAAAAATAATGTAAAGAAACTAATGAACACGAGAGAGTATGTTATACGGAGTATGTACTAAACGAAAAAGGGGTTGAAATAATTGTCATTTTAAACGTGCACGGGTCAAAATCTTCATGTTGTTCGTGCATAAGTCCTACAACCGTCAAAGAGTTGGACTGAATGAAAATTAGTTTTCACAATTGCACGGGCTTCTAACTGTATGAAAAATAGTTTTACCAATCGCACGGGCTTGCAAGTTTATCAGGACGACCCGTTCAATTATACAAACTTTGCGTTATTTTCCTTCCAAATAATTTTCTCGTATATATAAGTCGGGTTTGTATGAAGCCGTCTTAGTAACAAAACAAGGTATAAAATCAAATTTGGTTAAGCAAGACGACATATCAAACTACAATAACTACTCAACCAACTGACCTTAATGCATCATTTAAGATTTTAAGCTTGATTGCAAATGAAATTTATGATTGAAATCTAACTTAAATATGACTTTTATTTACAATTGTTTGACAAAAAGTTGAAAGTTTTTATTACTTTATTTTAAAACTTTATTTCTTCAGATAATTAACTTTAAAAGAAGATAATTAATTAATACTCTAACAAAAAATTATCTAAACTGTTTTTAACTTTTTTTATATAACAAACTTTAAATAACATACCCGTGCAATTTGCACGGGTTTAAGACTAATTTATTAACAACATACAGTCGAAATTTCAAAAGTTTGAACTCTTAAAAAGCAAATAAGATAATGTTATCGAAGGAAACGTAATAATTAACGACAAATTGGAACAACACGTAGTCGCTGAGCTTTCTCAATAGTGAATCCATCTTTTTCCCATGTCCATATTTTCGGGTGTAACACCATTTTCAAGTATCCAATCAACTCGTGAATAAGTGAAGCCAGCATCAAAGGAATTATCCAAGTGGCCAGTGGCATACCAGGACACATACGTCGACCAGCACCAAATGGAATCAACTCAAAATTCTGACCTTTGACATCAATCTCCAATCCCAAAAATCTTTCGGGCTCAAAGTTCTCCGGGTTATCCCAAGTCTCGGGGTCTCTTCTAATGGCCCGTAAGTTAAGTAACACCATCGAGTTTGCAGGGATTGTGTATCCACACATGTTTACGTCTAAACTCGCTTTCCTCAGTGGGATTGCAGCTGGAGGGTGTAATCGCAAGGTTTCCTTGACAATTGCTTGTAAATATGGGAGTTGATTGGTATGTTCTTCCTGAACGGAATTTCCTTTTCCGACCGTTTCTTGAAGCTCTGATTGTAAGATTGCTTGTTAGGATTACGAATTAGTTCCGCCATTGCCCATTCAAATGTGGTTGATGTTGTGTCTGCTGCCGCTACAATTAAATCCTATACGGGGAGAAAACATTGAGAAGTCATTAGATTAACACAATCAAGTCAATTTTTGTGCTAGACAAAATACATGTTTTTAGGTGATTGCTCGTTTGTCCGTCGAAAACAAACTGTTTAAGATGATCGTAATTGTACAGTTAAGACGTCTCATACCCTCCTTTCATTATAACATTTCTAAATCAATTGTGAGTGCTATTTTAACTTAAAACGATCTTAAACAAGAATTTATTTACGCCATTTGTATTAGCATTATAAATCAAAAGGCGAAAATGCGTAGCTTAGGTAATTGAGTCTGACTTACCATGAATAGGTGCGCAATAGCTAAAGCCTCAATATACGAATTTTTTTCTAAAATAGGAAGTTTTCAATATGATTTTAACGGAATGGGTAACTTTTGAAACTATTAACCAAAACTAGGCACACGTCATACACGAAGCTAGCTTCGATCTCAAGTCGCTCCCGCGCTCAGCGACCATGTCCAAGGTGACACTTCTTAAGCCAACGAACCTCGTAATCTCATAAGAAGCAAAGTCGCTCACTCGCTCAGCGAAGTCGCTGTCCCCCAGAGCGGCTTGGATGGACAGTATTTGTGTTAATTTGTCAAAATTCTAGCTCCACTCCCAGACACAAGTCGCTGTGGGAGTGGGCGACTTCGCTGTGCCCCTGAGCGACTTGAGCTCTTACTTTGAATCCAGACTTGGTGTTAAAATCTACTACTCTCTCACGTCTAAGTCGCTTGGGGAGTGAGCGAGGGCGCTTCCCCACTGGGCGACTTTGTTCTGTGCCCTTTAATTTGCAGAAATATGCAGCTTCATTTTCCCTTCATAATTTCTACACCACCACCAAATGTTCAATCCCGTCATAATTTCCTCCATTTGCCAAGTAAAAATCATTATCAACACCACCAAGTGAAGGTCTTCAAATTAAGTTATTAAAAGCATTAAAATAGATCCAAGAGTTGATTACACATTTGATAGAAAACAAAGTAGCATAAATATTATACAAACCAAATTGTTAGACTTAACAAAGACACAAACGACTTCACTACTTGTAAACTTGGCGGCGAGCTCTCT
>JAGPOY010005484.1:0-10989 GCA_018983105.1 Silene uniflora
TTCATACGATATTGCTGTCCAAAAAGGACTCCCTAGAGATCGTTTCAGTATCGCTATTACGGACACTTCCACTGGTATCAAGTTCTCAACGTGTCTTCGGGCGTCCTCGGTCTTCGCTGCAACTACTAAAGCTCTTTTACTTGCTATGTACAGGTCTCATTCCGCCTCCTCTACTTCTGTGTCTTTTCTGATCAGCTCCAAAAAACTATCTTCAGTTCTGGCCTCATCATCGCCAGTACCAATCATGTTGCGACACTCGTTGTCCGCAATTTGATCTTTCCTTCGTATGCACTCCCACTGGTCTGTAAGCTTAGCTACAGGATGATTTATTTACTTCGACTGTTGTAAGATTCGTCGGCTTTTAATATATATAAGTTCATCGTTGTCAAAAAGAAAAAAAAAAAAAACCTGTGTTATTACTCGTTTATCCCCGTTTTCCGATGTTACATTGAAAATCTCGAATTCTATTTATTGAATAAAGGACGCCCCGTCCTCTATGTTAGATTGAAAAACTTCATTCAGTCGAACTCAGCTTCATTCAATTGAATTCAATTCAACTTAAGTATTGTTAACAGGCGAAAAGAACAAAGCCTAAATTTAAAATAGATTTAAATAGCCGTAGTAGCAACACCAAATTTTATTATTTTAAGCAGTTATTTAGGCGAGATTAGAGATTGGATCAGCTGTGACCCTTTACTTAGAGTTGAATAGTATGAGGAAGAAAAGTCATTACAAATTCAGAAGCACAGCAATATGTTGTAAATCTCATTGATTTAGCTTATTAGAAATGCAGAATTATGTTGATTGAATTTGTGGGTTGTGAATTGTGATTATCTGTTGAGCAGAAGAATCTAGGGTTGAAATGGGCTACAAGTCTGTAGTGATTTGGACTAGTATATTTCTAGTGATTTTCATAGTTACCCCACATGCTTCAAATGCTGAATTCTTGTGGAATTCCCGAAGATTAGCTGCTTCCTCCTCACCACAGAAACATCCCACTTCCAATGTAACCTCATTTCTCTATTATTATACTTTCATTTCTTCATTTTTCGATTATTTCTGTTGATTTCATTGTTGTGTAAGTAAGAAATATTATATGGTGGGTTGGTTATTAGATTTCTCCAATACCAAGCCCACTTGATGGGATTGATAAAGGTGGCAACATTACACCGTCGGCGTCGACAAATAAACAAGTAGTGAATGAGAGCTGTGATGGGATTCAGAGTAGATGCCAAGATGACAATTCCTTGGTAGCTTGTATTAAGTCCCTTAACCCTGGTAACATCTCTCTGCTTTTTTTTACATGTCATGTACGACTTCTCGATTTTCACTATCATCATTCAAAAGCAGTTTGTATGTGTCTTAGAGTCTTAGACATATGGGTAGTAAAGGTACCTTGTACAGACGCATAACCAGCCCATGGTTTGCACTTAGGAAGGACCTTTTATGCTATTCTAGTCTGCCATTATCAATAGCTTAAGCATGGTTTTCCCCTCGCCCGTAAAAGTCACATCCATACCCTGGCTGCTTCACTCATTGCTCATCGTCATGGAGTTCACTTTCATCTTCTCCCCACCACACTAGTAACTAGTATCTGCTTGTGAATTTTGCTCATGCTGGAAAAATATACTCCCTCCCTCCATCCTACATTCCTACTTATATTATTCCCTTGTGACTAGAGGATACGTTTAAGAAATAGTCTCAAAATATCATCATTACCGCTTGATTTAGTTATGCCACATTACCGTTGCTTTCCTCTCCCTATCGTATGTCATTTAAGCAGGGAGAGTATGAGAAGTGGGACTAAATGTGGACGACACTTTGAATTTGTTCTCATACCTCTGTAATGCTGACTGGTTATTTTCTCGCTTGCTCATCAAGTTGTTTGGTACAGCTGAGTGCTGATATACACTTCAAATTCTCTTCCCCCTCTGAGAGATGCTTACGGAATATGTATTATTTGAATAATTGTTCGTGAAATTGTACAGAATTTTGACTACCTTAACTAGCTGCTTAATAGAAAAATCCATTTCTTTTTTACACTTTTAGCTTCTGATTACTGCCATATTACTCTATGTTGGGTGGTGTCTCTAACACAAGCATTTCTGTTTCATTGAGTTTTATCTATGCATATGAAATGATACTTTGAGACATTAGATATATGTGAGCACCAGTTCTCTGTTAGCATTTCGTAATTACACAAACCTTCAGCTTGATGATCTTTTTCATGTAAATATCAATAGCCTTCTTAAATACTCGCCTAATACCGGTATTAGTTTTTAACTCATCTCACAATAGTCATTGAGTATTGGCCCTGGTTTACAAATGACTTCAAATTTAGGGTTTAAGATTTGTAGGGATATACTAGTGCTTTGGTAAGTACAAGAATAATACGTCCTACATCTGAACACCCCCTCTTCTTCAGCTGTGAAGATTTTCACGATAGTTATTGAGCGATGGTGGTTGTATGAGTTCCAATTTAAGTGCTAGAAGTCCTTTAAAATTTAAAAGTTGGTCTCCCTTGCGTAAAACGCGAACATTCTATAATAAAAAGTGACCATCAATTTATTATTAGAATGTGAGTATTTTAGTGGTCACTTTTTTATCTCGCTGTAACTCATGACCGTCACAAATGAGAATTTTCATAAAATTTATACGGGTTAGAAGAAGAAATTAGGTTCTCATTCAACTCGGTTTGACTTGAAACAGTGTCAAAGGCAGTAGTCCTCCTTATCCAGAATAAAGGAGAAGACAGCTTGAAAGTGTACCTCGCATATTCTTCTTCTGGGAATCAGCAAGAGCCAATGGATATCCCAAAGCTGCAGACTGAACAGGTACGTTACAATGCTTTGCTGATGCTCTGAAATCCCAAAGCTGCCCTGGCTGATGCTCCAACATGACACGGTGCTTCAATTCAAGCTAAAATAAGCTTGAACATGCTCTATATAATTTCAACTCTTGTTATTACTTTGCCTACGAGTATGTGATACTCAAACCTCAGATGTGAGTTTGACATTTAAACACCTCATTTTAAGCCAGTAACATGACGGTTATTCATACAATAGCTGACTCGGACACTTGGACAGACATGCGACATCTATATGCTGATTCATGTTAACTGACCCAGTTTAGTTTAGGTTGGAGGTCTTACTGTTATAGTCTCATTTTAAGAAATACTTCGTGTTTAACAATGGAATTTTTTTTTTATTCAATCTCATTTGATTGGAAAATGACGCGCCCTTAAATTTAATACTCCCTTTATTTATGATTGTCTCAAACAATTCTTTACATTCTATTTTTTGTATGTTTCTAGCTTCTAACTTGACCAAATAGCTCTTAAAAAACTCGTGCAGTCGTGCAAGTAGGCTCTTTAAAAGTAGAAAAGAGAGAGTAAGGGCTAGGTTTGCACGCTTGTTTAATATATTGGTTTTTGTGTTAAAAGTAAACGTACAAAATTCTCCGGAGACGGAGGGAGATGTTTGGAAGATGGCTACATGCAATTGCTTTAGTGGTTTCAGTATGGTCCGACATTGCTTCTCTGATCGGTTGCTTTGGTCGGACGTGACATGGTGTCTGGTGTCAGGCTGTCAGCCACAGCTGACTCAACTGTTTGAGAAAAAATGTTTCATGTTTTTGGACTAAAATTAAGTGTTGCAGTGTAATTTCTTTTCGGATTCATAACCTTGTTCATTTTCCATCTCTATTTAGGTCAACATTTCACTTGCTAATCTTGGAGGCAGTGAGATAAAGTTGAATGCCGGTAACGGGTATTGCGTGCTACACCCAGATGTAGGAGCTCCAGCATTTGAAGGTAACTATTTCCAATGGAACCCATCGTATGCCAAGTTCATGACACCCTTATATGGTGCGTACTTGATGCTATTGATTACTTTGATAACCGGAGGGGTTTGTGCCATCTGCTGGTTTAGTAAGAGGAAGAGAACCAATGAGATTCCTTACCAAGAACTCGAAATGAGTATACCAGAATCAGCCAATGTTGCAGACCCTGTTGAGGGGTGGGACGAGGTTTGGGATGATGAATGGGATGCAGATAAGGCTGTTAAACAACCCGGTCATAGCATTTCCTCGAACGGCTTGACATCTAGGACCTTGAAGATTGGTGGCTCGGAAGATCACGATGATTAAGCGTTGGGTCGAGAAGTATAACAAAAATACAAGATGTCTATGCCTCTATGGGTTAAACCCTTAATTCCATGTGTTTTGTATAGTGTTTGGTTTAAGCAAAGTACAGTCGACATTTTTTGACATCACAGAACAACATTGTACAAAAGGAAATTGTATATGCAAAAGGTTATAGGAAATTTTGCCCATTTTCTTAGCAATCTGTTGGTCCTTTTTCTTCTTCCAGGGAAGACCACAATCCATTGGTTTTTGCATATAAATGAATCAACAAATACATCGTCCTTTGTGTTTACAAAAACTGACCAAGAATAAACACTAATTACATACCTATTAAACTGATCATGACAAAACAAACATTACAAAATTATCTCAATAATCGTTGCAGCATCTGTATCTATTCCTTATCAGAATTAGCTAACACCTTGTTGTTGCGGCCTCAGAATCTGGACAATACCTCCTGCAAAGCTTGATTCACAATAATCCAGGGAAGCTTCACCATTCCATAAACTCTAGCAGAATTTCGAGTTTGCCAAATCAGGTAGATAAGCATAATGTGGCAAGCACACACAAGTCTTCTTTTCACAATACTATTCCTCCTTCCTCGTCTGTTCCAACTAGCCAGCTCTTTAGGATCAAGCTGTACCTTAAGATGACACGGTAAAAGTCTGAAACATTTAACACTAAAAGGACATTCAAACAGCAGATGATTATGGCTTTCATCAGCATTATGACAGAGGTAGCAGGTGAGTACTTGAGGACCTCCCATGCGTGCTAATCTGTCTCTTGTTAATAATCTACCATGCAAAGCAGTCCATAGATGAAGGATGATTTGGGAATATTCATCGAGTTCCAGCACACTTTCCACCAAGGAATAACAGGAAGGGGATTCCTCAACCAAGTGTACCCATTTGAGACAGTATATCAAGCAGTATCACCCATCCAATGATCCCCAGAATAGGCAGACTTGAACACACACATAATATGAGCAATTTTTTTCCAAGACCAACTACAATCAGTAGGTGGACTGTAGTTGGACCAATGAATGCCTTTCAAATAGACATGGTTGACCCATCTTACCCACATATGATCCTTTTTAGCTGCTATCCACCAAATGTATTACCCAACATGGCTTTGTTCCATACTTTAGCATTCCTAATCCCAAGTCCCCCCTCAGATATAGGAGCACAGCAGGAGTCCCAACTCACAGCAGGAGCATGCAAGTCGGAATCCTTGCCACCCCAAAGATAATTTCTAAAGATGCTTTCAATCCTAGCCATAATACCAGCAGGGATCAAAAAAATGGAGGCCCAGTAGGAATGCAAGGTTGATAACACAGATTTGACCAAAAATAGATTAGCTATTGTTTACCTTGTTCTTTTCATATCCATTATCGTTATTGTTAGGGAAGTTTAAAAAACGGAACCGTTAATTTCATTCGGTTCGACCAAATTGCGAACCCAAACAACATCGTTTCTAACCGATGTAAACGGTTCGGTTATAGCTTTAATCGACTACAAACGATTTGGTTAATGGTTAAACGATAATTGCTCTACTTACTATTATTTTTTTCAATTTTCTTTTACCTTCTAAGTGATTTAAATAAAATTTAATCATTTATACATAACCTAAAATTAATTTAGAGTTTTTGAGTTTGGATGTACTAAAAAAAAAGAATGAAAGAACAATTTATTTTTTATATAGTATTTTGATTTTTTTCATGATTTTATTAAATCAGTTCGGTTAAGTTAATTGATTTTCTAAACTTGTGAACTGTTCCATGTCAAATTTAACAGTTTAGTTCATCTAAGCATTTCGTTGAACCGTACCTAAACACTGCACGGTTATTCGGTTTAGACATCACTCTTGGGTTAATTATTATTATTTTTTGGGTAGAGATTCTTGGGTTTATTTGAAACACCCTTGAACACGAGAAAAAGGAATATACATCAAATGTATTACCGCATATTATACTTCTTTTTTGAGCATATATGTATTTTTTCCGTGCTTATTAAAGTTTATAAGTTAAATTTTATTTTTTTTCCCATTAAAACTCAAATTTAACTAAGTTTGTAGGTAATGTTTTTGAGTTTTATTGTAATTTTTTGAGCTTAATGTTTTAGTAAATGGTCTCGGAAATTTTATATTAAAACTCAAAATTTTTAAAACGGAACTCAAAAACTTTATTATAATGCCCGGAAATTATAAAACTGCTGGTAATACATCGGATGTATAATCCACCTACTGCTTAAACATTGTTTGCCATTTGTGTAAGTAATGATATACGGAGTATATATTCCGTTACCCGTATTCTCAAATTCTCATTTAAGACGGGTCAAATAATGACCCATTTGCATATAGATAGGACAAAGAGCTTGTTATTCACAAGGCATTTCCTTTTTGTCTTATCCTTACAAGTGGATATCACTTGACTCGTCTTAACTTAAGATGGATATATCCGTTTTAAGAGTCTTATTGTTTCGTATTTTGTAAAAAAAGAAGGGATGTGCTAAATCCCACACAACATTTTACTCAATCCTGCACATTTTCTCCCCTTATTCCGAATGTACCCCTCCTATTTTTTTCACCCCTGCCAAGAAAAAAGATGAAAATGTAATACCCAGTATTTTAGGGACCGTTGACTGACCTCTTGACCTTTGGGAACCTTAGTAAGAGATGGATGGGAGGTACGTATAGCCTTAGATGACAAAACTCGACCTAGTGGATGAAACTCGGCCGAGTAGGGTACTACTCGACCGAGTTAGGTCAACTCGGTCGAGCTTCACTTTGACTCGACCGAGTTGACGACAGATAGCGTGACCACTACTACAAAAACAAGCAATAACAACGCCCAATTAACAACGCATATTGAGGATTAATACGTAAACACGTTGTTAATTATTGGATAAGTTCACTCCGCGTAAATTATTTAAAATTAATAACAACGGTTATATTTGTACTGACCGTTGTTAATACTTATGAAAACGGTTTCAGACAACGGTTTCAGAATGTAAGCGTTGTTAATGCCTTATCTATTAACAACGGTTATCATATATATCATCGTTGTTATAAATAAGTTCACTTTGGCGCAAATAAGTGAAAAGTAATAACAACGTTTTTTGTTTAACCCGTTGTTAATACTTATGACAACGGTTATTTTATATAGAACCGTTGTCAAAACATTAGGTTATGACAACTGTTATTGAATCAGAACAGTTGTTATAATTAAGGAAAACGAGTTTTGTTTATACCCGTTGTAAATAATAAACAAAAGAAACACCTGAATAACCTAGCTAATACATTATACAACACACCCATTTGTATTCCTGCTATCACTAGATTAATAAACACACAAACACAACCAGTTATCCCCATCAATATCCGTTGCCGTCGTTCCCTTATTGCTTCCTAATCGTTGTTATAATTTTATAACACCAAAAAGCTGATATTTGACCAGTTATCCGTTGTCAATGACACTACATTAACACCAAAATTTTATTTGTGACAAAACCGTTGTTATTAGTTTCCCGCCAAAATTTTTAACATAAAAGGGACTACGGCTCTGTTTGGCAAAACTAGCTGAAAAGGTACCTGAAACCTGAAAAGGTAGCTGAAACCTGAAAAGGTAACTGAAAAGGTAGCTGAAATTTTCGACCTGAACTGATTAATATTAAAACTGATTGGAAGAGTAGCTGAAAAGGTAGCTGATATTTGACCAAATGACGTAAAAAGACATGGTTATTATCGCTATCGTTTATGTTTTTGGTATTATTTTTGTGTTATTGTCGTCGGCGTTGTTTGTAATAGTCATAATGTAGTTTTTTCGTTAGATTTGCACAAGTCTCCAACATGTTTCTAAGAGAATGAGAACAATAATTAATATATCACGAGTAGGTAAAAAAAAAAAATCCAAGTTTTCATCGTAAAATGTATTATATGGATACAAAATTAATTATCTAGTAAACTCATACAAAAAAAATATTAAAAAAATAATTATAAGGCTTTGTTTATATTAAATGAGTTTTTTTAATTGATGTCATTAAAAATTTGAGGGCAAAATAGGAAGATAAAAATGAATCAGGTACCTGATTTCTCAAATGCTACATGAGGTAGCATTTCATTTCAGGTACCTTTTTTAATGAAATAAGGTGTTTGCCAAACGCGTCAAAAGAAAAAAAAAGGTACCTGAAATTTTAGTCAAATAAGCTACTTTGACCAAATCAGGTACCTGAAATGGCTTGCCAAACGGAGCCTACATTAACAACGTAAAGGCATATACAACAACGGTTTTAAACCGTTGTTATTAGTATCAACAACGGTTAATCTTAACTTTTAACCGTTGTTATTAATTTCTCACCAAAATTAAGGGACTTTTTTTAACAACGTAAAGGCTTATATAACAACGGGTTTTAATTGTTGTCAAATGTAACAACAACGGTTTTGTTAAAAATTTCAACCGTAGTTGTAAGTAATAACAACGGGCACATTAACAACGCCCGCGTTTTTTTAATAACAACGGCTTTTAACCGTTGTTGATGGCTAAATCTGTAGTAGTGGATGTTTTAAATTACGCGGAGGTTACGATGAATCATTTTTCACTCATTTCATTCTCACTCTTAAACCTAACTTCTCCTTCTCTAATATCCAATTGCTTGCTACCCATAATTCCTCCACCAATTATTGACCACGCCTCAAGGGCATCAAGGTAGCTATTTTCGGTATCGTTAACGCGGGCTATGACGGACATCGAGTCGATCATGATTCTAGGTAAGTTTGGATTAATGATTGTATGATTGGCTGCAATAATGTAGTAATGGTATGTAGATGTTGATGTAGGATTCGAAAGGAGTGTTCGCGTGGATATGATAATGATGCTTTACGGCGGTATAGGAAAGGTAGGGTTTCCCTACTCGGTCAATTGTTTACAGCTGTTAAGACGGTGTTTGTTAATATAGTTGATTGATTGTTGTTGTCAGATTATTGATTGTTGAGTATTGATATATTGAGGATTGTGACGGTTAATATATACGATTGAGATTGAGAATGAGATTCTAATGGTTCCATGTCGGGATATGGTTCCATTCCCATGTTCGCCCCTTGTGACTCCCCTCACAAGGGGGATGTGAACATTAACGATCTGGGATCGCTTGTTGCGATGAGCATGGCTTAGGTGGTAAGGTTGCGGTCCCCACTGGCGGTGAGGATTACCCGTTGCGGCGGGAATCTGGTAGGAGTACAGTGTGTAGTCGCATGTTTGTGAAAAGAAAGGGAGTTGGGAAGAGCTGTTTGTATGATTGTTTGATTTGCATTACTGTCGTTGTTGTTGTTGTTGTCTTATCAATTGTATGCAGTTGGCTGATCCCGTTTAAATGTTTTTAAAACTGTGGTGATCCATTCGGGAATGGTGAGCAGTTGTATTAGCAGGTGTAGCTATTTGATGTGGTGTTGTCTTGCTTGCTGCTGTGTTTGCCGAGGACGTTTATCACCTAGAGTCGGCTAGAAGATAGTTCACCGTTGAAGTTGTTTCTTCTAGTTATCCGTTTAAACGATCTTGTAATCTTAATGTTTTTTCTTTATTTCCAATTTGATATACTTTACCTCGGGCAACCGCTATGGTAACGCCCTTAATTACTAAGGGAGGTCTAGTTAAGTCTCCTTGGTAAGTGAGGGCGTTACAGGAAAAACCTAAAAAACCTCATTGTCCCCTTCGTCCCCTCCCAAGCTCAAGCGACGACGAACTGAAACTTCGCCGCCGAGCAGACTACCACCGTAAGTATAAACTAATACTCCCTCCAATCCAATCCAATCCAAACTCCCCACTTGACTTTTTACGGTCTATGAGACGACACTTTGACCATGTTTTTCTTCATTTATATATTACTTTTTTATGTCGAAATTATAATTTTCCGAAACCTCTTTTTATAACAAACGTAAATATGTCAATTTTACGCATAAATTTTAAAAATTTTACTAAATTTAATCGATGTCAAAATTTAGCAAGGTTGACTTGAAAAGGTGAGTGGGGAGTTTGGATTGGATTGGAGGGAGTAATTCAGTTTTCCGATTTGTTGAACATTTAATCAGCGGGTTTTTCCCATTAGTGCCCCCGTGGTTTTCACTTTTCCCATCTGTACCCCTTTCGTATAGCAAGTTATTAACTGTACCCTTAAACTTAATTAGTTGGTCCCATCAGTAGCTAATCTCACTTACTCCGTCTATTTTAAACGTTAAGTGCCAAGTTGGCACTCATTTTGCCAAATAAGCGTGTGACTGGGCTGTGACTTGGATTTGATTAGTTTTTTTTTTGGTTTTTTTTTCCCATTGGTACCCCCATGGTTTTCTTTTTTTTTTTCAATATATTTCAATTTTTTCCCTAAAACTTTCCCTCTGTAACTTCCCTCTATCTTCTTCAATATAATTCAATTTTTCCTTTCATAACTTCCCTTTATCTTCTCCTATATAATTCACTCTTTCTTCCCAATTTTTTTAGGTGTTGAAATTGTTTATTACCGGCCAAGAAAACTTCGACGAGTTTGATAATATGTGGATGGTCATCTAATCTCGTCATTGCTTGTACTTTTTGTTCAACATTCTTTGTTGCACAGCCTTGTTGTTGGACCATATGGATATATGTTTAAGTTTTGATAATGACAAGTATATGCGTTATATATACTCTTGCTCGTAATTGTTTGTTAAGTCTTTCACAGAATGATAAGTAAATATGCAAATAGAGTTATAGCTTGGTTAGCTATAACCTTGACAATTCAAGTGAAGACTTACAAGTATATTACAAGCCAAGTTACAATTTGTGAAGCATCACACATACAAGCGTCATACAAGTATCACACG
>JAGPOY010005485.1:0-10987 GCA_018983105.1 Silene uniflora
AATTGACCGACCTAGTAAACCCTAGTTGCAGAAGACACGGTGGACCGACCTCCCTTGCATACTCCTTTCTCTCTTGATATAGTTTAATTAATCAATCTACAAACCCCCAATATTGTGACATTAGAAAAGTTGCTTAAATAGAAACACCTGCCTCTCTGTGGGATTCGACCCTACTTCCGCTGACTACCCAGTTAGTAGGACTTAGGTTTTATTTTTGATATAGTAACGACCGACGTATCAGAAGTCCTATTTCCTTTTTCGTTGACTGACAATGCTCGAGAATTGTTGGGAGACTTGGATAGGGTTGCAGCTGGGATTACGGATTGGACTACCCTAGCTTTGGCGTTTTATAAGAAGTTCGTTCCTCCGCAAAGGTCTAATGCTTTGAGAGCCAAGATCACGAATTTCAAGCAAGGCGGTTCGGAGAATTTATTCGAAGCGTGGAGCCGATTTAAGGGTTATGTGAGAGCTGTACCTCACCATGGTTTTGAACCGTGGTTTATATGCAACCAGTTCTATAACGGGTTGTTCGATGACCACCGAGCTATATTGGACTCTGCAGCCAATGGTCGTTTCCAGCGTGAGATTGATGACGATAAAGGCTGGCAACTAATCGAGGAGATGGCTAAACACACGGCTGAGTACGGTAATCCGCCAAGTGGTACGCGAACCGTGGCTAATATTGAAGCTGAAGGGCTCGAGGACAAGTTCGAGAAGCTGATTGCTCGAATGGATAGAATAGAGAATAATTCTTCCAGGAACCAACAAACGGGTTCACATGCTGCAAAGGGAAGAAATTATCATTTGCGAGAGATGTGGCGAGCCAGGCCACGTTGCTATAGACTGTTTTGTCGAGAAAGAGCACGTCTACTCTTTCCAGCGATACCGTCAAGGAGGAGGCTACCAACAAGGGTATGTGCACCCTAATTTGAGATGGTCGAGTCAAAATGTTCAAAATCCGACTCCCCCACCACAGCAACAAGCTTATGTGCCACCACATAAGCAGAATTACCAGAAGCCGCCTCAGTTTGCTACACCACAGCAAGGAAATTCTTCATCTGGAGGGATTTCGGAGATGGGAGAGCTTAAGTCTATGATTCAGGCTCTAGCCACTCAGATGAACAAAGCGGACCAAGCCAACAATGCTACTATCAAGATGGTTGAGTCCCAAATTGCCCAACTTGCTGCTAATCAATCTGCGAGGACTTTTGAAGAGAGAGAGATCGATCGAGAACACGCTGTTACTCGATCGAGGGTTGCTACTGAAGCCGTTGTTTGACCGAGAGAGGATGCTGATGAAAGCTCTCGATCGAATGACACCATGGTTCAATCGAGAGATGTTGCTGATGAAAATTCTCGATCGAATGACACTGATGTTCGATCGAGTGATGCTGATCGATCGAAGGGTTATGAAGAGGAAAGTAGTCGATCGAGGCCTATGAACAAAAGAATGCTGAATAATGCCTTGATACGTGATACGCACAAGGGAGTATCTAATGAGCACGTTCCATTCCCGGGACGTTTGAAGAAAGCTAAGACAACGGAACCTGAGTTTGCACGGTTTGGACAAATTGTGCAAGGGTTGAACGTTTCAATTCCGTTTATCGAGCTCGTGAGAAAGGTAACTTCCTATTTAAAATTTATGAAAGAAATCTTGATGCGTAAGCATAATGTTGATGAGGTCTAGACCATTGCCTTGACGGAGGAGTGCTCTGCACACCTCCTAAACCGAACCCCATTTAAGCTATCTGACCCAGGAAGTTTTTCCATACCGTGTCATATTGGTCTTCAATTTATTGATAATGCGTTATGTGACCTAGGAGCTAGAGTTAGTGTAATGCCTTTGTCTTTGGCAAAAAGGTTAGGATTTACTAAGTACCATTGCACCAACATGACGGTCCAAATGGCGGACCGTACCCTCACACGACCCTTAGGTGTCTTAGAGGACATTCCTGTGAAAATAGGAAGGTTCTTTATTCCCGTAGACTTTGTCGTGTTAGATATACCCGAGGACACACACACTCCCATTAGACCATTCTTGCATACATCGCAAGCAATTATTGATGTCGGGTTACGCACTTTAACATTTAATGTTGGTGGAGAGGAGCTTATATTTGCCAAACCTGCTACGCATAAGGGATCTATGCGTATTTTTGAATGTAATGCTATTTCGCTATTGATTTAGAGACGCCCCCTACGGTTGAGTTACCTGTCATTCCTACTGTCGATATACCTGTTGCTACACTAACACCTCCGCCTCGGAATGAGAGCGAAAAGGAGGATTGTGCTATTGCTGTTTATTGCGTAGGACCTGGATGGGGAGCTTTGTCACTAGAACGGGGCAAGCCAAGCTCCAATGCTACAACTAGGAAGGCTGGAAAGGACAAGGCAACACGGTTTGCTTCAAAGGGCTTGGAATTAGAGGACGATGTGCCATATGTTTGGCGTGGAAAAGTGGAAATTACAGCTGCGGAAGCCAATTTCGCAAGTCAGAGGCCTAGTGTTGGCCTAACAAACTTAATTAAGTATTAGCCGGGTTTGCAACCCCGTGCAATTTGTAATAGACAATAGATTTTTAGACTTCGTGTGCCTTAATTCTCGTTTTATTTGCGTCTATAGACTATAGACTCTTGCCTTTTAGCGTAGCTAACAATTTTTGCCAATTAGTTGGTATTGTGGTATTTGGGATATTTTTAATGTTAATTTTGCAGGAATAAAAAGCCGCTTCAAAGGAATTATACATGGAAAAGCGTGCTGAGATGGGAACACCTCGATCGAATGGACACATTCTCAATCGAGGGATTTGGTGAAAAGGAAGACCTCGATCGAGAGACTCAGTTCTCGATCGAGTACAAGGAAGTTCAAGGGACAGCCACCTCTCGATCGAGAGGTAATATTTGCTCGATCGAGAGGATCTATGCCACATGTCTTCGATCGAGAGGAATTTCTTCTCGACGAGAGACCCTCCGCGGTTATAAATAGGGAGTTGCCTCCCTCGGTTTTGTCACTTCCTCCTTTATTCTTTTATCTTCTTCTTCCTTCTTTTACTATTCCCGACAAACATCCCTGACAAAATCCCCTTATTTGCCCAATAAAACCCACAACTTACTTACCCACTTAATATATTTTCAAGATCAATCAAATCCCCTTTGGTTTTCGTGCCTTACCCTGTTATTTTAAAGCTTTTTGATCGGAAAAAAGGGTTTATAATCCGATCATCTCGGATTTTCGTGCTTATTATTTTGATTGATTTTGTTTTGATTGTGGGTATTCTACTCAGGTATTATTTTTGAATGTTTTATTGCTTTGATTTGATCCTCCCTTCCTTTCGTATGGTGATTTAGGATAGGAAGCCTCTGTTTCGACTTTTGATCGTATTTAATCCGGCTTTTGCTGTTGCATGTCGTCTGCAGGTATGGCTCCATTCTCCGACGGTGCGGCCGCTGCCGCTATTTTCGAGGACATTGTGCGATTTGGTTTGGGGAGGAAAGATCTCGACAGAGTGCATGATACATATGATATGACTCTGCTCGAGGCGATTTTTGTTTATGGCGCTCGGACTAATGGGAATGCAAGGCCAATGCGCAAGAGACTGAAGGTGACAAGACGAGATTATGTCGCCCATACCAGTCCAAAACATTCAAAGTTGATTTTGGGTAGCAATGCAGGCCATTGCTAATGTGATTCGCGCTTCCCGGTATTTTGCACTCTGGTTTGGGGAAGCCGCGCCTTTTGTGAGTACCGTCTTTTGTACTTCCCGTCTTTTTAATTTATTGCATTTTTTAGGAACATGTACTAGGGTTGTGACCCCCGTCCCCTGTTTTGCTGCTGATGGTTGTTTTCGGCCAATGAGGACATTGTCCAATTTGGTTTGGGGAGGGTATCATGCATCCTTTTGCGTCTGCACTCGTATTTTGCATTCACGTTTATTGTTTTATGTATTGCATATTAAAAAAAAAAAAATTATCACGTTTATTTTTGCACTTAATCGAGTCGGAAAGGAGTTTTTAATGATGATATTGCGTTATTTAGTCATAATATGCCATTCCTTGCCTTCTCAAATTTTGTCGTGAAATTTTCTATTGGACAATTAGACTTGACTCTTAATTTTGGCAAACTACAAACCTTTCAGAGATTTAGAGCCTTAAAACTGGTGACATCCATGACCGGTTAATTTTAGGATTGTGAGTAGTACTCCCTTCATTTCATGTTTTGCACGTGTATGAGTCTTGATTTCTTATTGCCTGCATGCATCAGTTTGAGGTCGATATTACATGTCTAGTGAACTTTTGCAATTTCCCTTTCTCTCGTTTTACCCCATTAACTCCACAATAAGCCAAATCTGCCTGTTGCCCTTAACTACATCCCATACTTAGCCTACCATTGTGCCAAGTTAGGTAGTGGTCGAGGAAAATGTTGTCTTATAACAAATTTGGTTCGTTTTGAATATCTTGGAGTGAGTATTAATGAGAAAAGTGCTCGGTCGAGAGCTTCATTGCTCGATCGAGTAGAATAATGTTGTACAAAGTGGTCGGTCGAGAGCTCCATATGCCCGATCGAGTCATGGGCTAAAAGATCCCTTGTCGAGAACTTTTCTCTCGATCGAAGGGAATACCAGTTGGAAAAATACTCGATCGAGAGCCTTCATAAGCTCGATCGAGAGGTTCTGTTTACAGCTAAAAAGAAAAAAAGAAAAAAAAGAAAAAATAATAATAAATATAATAATATGGCTGAGAAAAAAATATACCTCATGTGCTTATTATAATTCTAAGGAGGTATTTATTTTGGGATAATGTGTTGTGAATGCCTATTATTTCAAAAGGCATTGTGTTCACTCTTGAGTCGGAAGAACGGGATACGTTTTCTCATGGTTTGTTAGGTACTAGCTTGGCTTATACCCCCACATTTCCATACTTGTTTTGCCCCTTCTTACCCACTTAGCCTCACATATCCAAATCTTACAAAGTTCGGCATGTAATAGAAATTGACGACGGTATGCGTGTGTACGGTGTTCGAATCTTTACACATGCTAGTCAAGCATACGTGATTTGATGGTCGTAGTCTAGGTGAGAGACTATATTATTCTTCTTTCTCTTCTTTACATATAATCTTACCATTTGCTTTGTTGAGAGAAGAGAGATCCGGGAGAGTTCGAAATGAAAGAGTCTAGCAAGGTCGAAAGTCCAATGTTATTTCATGATATGTATAAATTTGCAGTGCATTAAACGGTTTGGCAATGACTAGTAGTAGCTCTGAGCTTATTCCTTTCCATTAAGTCCTTAGTTGCATTTAGTTTGCTTGAGGGCAAGCAAAGGTTTGGTTTGGGGAAGTTTTGTACGTGCGTTTTATATTGACTTTTACAGTCCCTTTTGGCACGTATTTCTGTGATTTTAAGTGGTTTATATCGCTTTATGCCCCGAATAGACTACTTTGCGTTTGTATTGCTATTTTGCAAATATAAGCCGGATTGTAGCGGAAACCAAGCTTTTCTCGCCTTAAAGCGCATATTTAGAAGATGGAAGCACAAAAAGACGATTACTCGTGCATGGAATAGCATGGAACATGACGTTGACCACACGATTGACCCAAGTCGATGAAGACCGAGTAGACTGGACGAGCAGAAAGCCTCGATCGAGCTATCCTGTGCTCAATCGAGAGGACTTGAAGAGTAGAAAATGTCGATCGAACTGTCCTGTGTTCGATCGAGGAAGCTGCAAGGAGAAGATCTCGTTCGATAGATCTCACTCTTCGATCGAGAAGGCTGCTGAGGATTGTTCCTCGATCGAGAACCTTAAGTGCTCGATCGAGAGGTTTCTAGGGTTAGCTACGATTAGGAAAGCCCGTAGGTTAATAATATTATGTACGTGTTTACTATAAAAGCACATAAGGTCGACAGACCTAAGGACATCTCTTTTATCATCTGTCTACCTCTTTTCTTAGACTTTTAATCGTTCAATAATAATCTCTTCTTTCTTTACTTCTCTTTTACGGTTTACGTTCGATTTGGAGTAAGAAGCTGGAACCCTACGTTCTCTACGCCGGATCGCACGAGACTGTATTACTCCTTCTTTTAGTTTTATTTTCTCGTATTATGTTGTTGTTTAGCATGCTTACTTTAATTGCTTTCGTTAGTAGTTATAGTATGAGTAGCTAAATCTAGTGTATGCGAGGATGAGGGAAGCAGTGTTGACGCATGCTAGGGTATGACCGGGTTCGGCAGTTTTACGGTAGGAATTGTAGTTAAATAATATAACTGTTGTTCTGGTTGAATGAGTGCACGCAGGAGACCATTCGCTTAGTTAACCCCGACCTAGATCGAAAGATTGGAAGGGTAGGCTTGTTTAATGATAATAAGTAATTTCTTATGTGGATGAAAGTTAAGTAAGATTGACCTTAGGACGATTTAAGACCGAAAGGTATAGTCGGGTTTAAGGACCGAAAGGTGACGACCCAGTCGTTCCTACCAACGAATTGACCGACCTAGTAGATCCTAAATTGTTGATGACACGGTGGACCGAAACCCTTGCATGCTCCCTCTCCTTCTGATTTATATTTCGTTATTTTTATTACCTTTTATTAATTCCTCTTCCTTTTAATCTTTAGTATTTAGATAAACAAATCAAACCCCCTAGTTTTAGTAACCGACAGATAGAACACATAAATAGAAAATTACCTCCCTGTGGAGATCGACCCTATTTACCACTAGCTTCTGTTAGTTGTTTTAGGTTTATTTTTGGTGTGCATAACGCAGCCCGCATCATATGCATTTTAGGAGATGGAGGAAGACGGAGCAGAAATGCATGCAAAGGAAGCCAAGCCAAGAGCCATTTAATATTGACTATGACGCTGAAGGCGAAGAAGAGGTCGATCAAGTCCCTGTTGTACTCGATCGTGAAGTGAAGATGAGTTGAAGCCTCGATCGAACTGCCCTGTGTTCGATCGAGTGGAACCCAAGAGAAGAAGTCTCGTTCGAGCTGTCATGTGCTCGACCGAGAGAAGTTGAAGACCAAAGAGTCTCGATCGAACGGTCCTGTGTTCGATCAAGAGGTGACTGCAGGAGAAGATCTCGATCGAGAGGTCTCATTCCTCGATCGAGAGGATTGCTTTGGAGAAGTGCTCGATCGAGAACCTTAAGTGCTCGATCGAGTAACTATTCTGACGGGCTCAGCCTGTTTACGTAAATTAGGTTTTAGAAAGATTAGATTTCTTATAAACAAGGCGTTAATACGCCATAATCGAGACACCTTCTACCTCTGATTGCATACTTTTACTCTTAATTTTCCAGAACTTTTAATTAGTAATTTACGGGTTTTTGCAACTACGAAGATTGTGTTCTTTATGCTGGATTCGCTAGATTATAAGCTCTCTTTCTCTTTATTCTTAATCCATCGTTATTTATCGCTTTTTACTTCTTTTATTGCTTAATTTCTGCCTTAATCCTTATGCTAATTAATATCATTGTTATGATGTCGCAATTTAGTTATTCACATGATATTGGTAGTTTTATTGCTATTAGCATGAGTAGCTAATTCCATAGTATGTTGGGATGAGGGAAGCTACGGTTAACGCATGATAGGGTAGTATTTTGTTTAGTCAATTCGCATGCTAGATATCGTTGTATGCAATTTATCGTTATTGTTGATTGAGTGCATGCAGGAGACCAATTGTCTAGTTAACCCCGACCTAGATCGAAAGATTGGTAGGGAAGGCTTGCATAGATTCGATAGGTAATACCTAATTAGGGCGAAAGTCAATTAGGACACCCTAGGGTGATTAGAGACCGAAAGGGTATAATCGTGGTTTAAGGACCGAAAGGCGACGACCACGCTCTTTCTAGCTACAAGTTGACCGAACCGATTTGACCCATTAATGCATGATACCGTAGTGGACCGATTCCTGACATATTCTCCCCTCTTTGATTGTTATACTGTTTTACTGCTTTATTTCTGCCTTATTTCTCTCTTTTAATCTTGTTAGTTTAGAAAACCATTATTAAACCCCCCAATTGTGACCTAGACAGACTAGTTACCGAACAATAGTTACCTCCATGTGGAGATCGACCCTACTTCCGTTGGCTACATAGTTAATTGATTTAGGACTTTATTTTTGTTGTAGTATGACCGACATCACCTCCCATTAAACTCCATAGTCAAGGAACCCTTTGGAACATCAATCTGGGTTCCTGGGGTCTTTAAGAATGGTCGACCCAATATAATTGGGATTGCATCGACCTCTTGTGCCATATACAATGATGCGTGTCGTTATACACCAAAAATAAGACCTAAGTCAACCAACTAAAAAGCTAGCGGAAGACGGGTCGATCTCCACAGGGAGGTAACTAACTATCTATAATCTATTCTGTCTAAGTCACAATTGGGGGTTTAAATTTGGTTTTAAACTAAACTACGAGTTTTAAAGGAAGAGAAATAAAAAGAGAAACAAAGCAAGGAAGACGATATGAAATCAGATAAAAGAGGGATATGCCAGGATTCGGTCCGCCGCGGTAGCTACACTATCGGGTTAACTAGGTCGGTCAATTTATTGATAAGAAAAGCAAGGTTATCTCCTTTCGGTCTCAAACCAATGACTATACCCTTTCGGTCTCTAGTCGCCCTAGGGTCTCCCTAATTGACTTTCGCCCTAACAAGGAATCACCTATCGTATCTAAGCAAGTCTACCCTTCCAATCTTTCGATCTAGGTCGGGGTTAGCTAAATAACTGGTCTCCTGCGTGCACTCATTCAACCAATCTCAATTAAAACTGCATAGAACGATTCTCGTCTCAAGACTAACCTAACATGTCAAACCCTATCATGCATCTACCGCAGGTTTCCTCATCCTAACATATCAATAGATTTAGCTACTCATGCTTACGATATTGCAAATAACATAAACAATTAAATAACTAACAATAGACATGATAATAAAGGAATTATATAGCATAAACAAGATTAGGGCAGAAATTAAAGGTAGAGAAACTAGAAATTAAAAGCAATAAATGAAGGGTTAAGATTAAAGGAAGAAGGAATTACAATCTCAAGCTAATCCGGCGTAAAGAACTCGAATCCAATCGATTGCGAAACCTGAATAAAAGTTACAGTGAAAGCAAAAGTAAAAGTTTCTGATTAAGAGTAAGTAAAAATATATGATAGTGAATGTCTGATTAGCTAATGACTTGCTAACCTTATTTATAATAAACTAAACATATAATTAAACCTAATCACGTAATGAGCTGAAGCCCACTACGCATAACCTCTCGATCGAAGATATTGTGGCCTTCGATCGAGTATTTCTCCTCAGCATCCTCTCGATCGAGGACATCACTTCCTTGATCGAGCACTTCCTCTATGGCCTCCCCTCGATCGAGCACAACAGGGGCTCGATCGAGGTCTTCTAGGCTTCTCTCCTCTCGATCGAGCACAGCAGGGGCTCGATCGAGGACTTCTTGGCTGGTACAGCTCGTGATAATGATGAATTGGCTTATGGCTTGGACTTGGGACGGTTTCACGCTTCCCTAGGCATGAGTTTCTGCTCCGTTCTCTTCCATCTCCTAGAATGCGCACTTGGGACAGCTTCTGGCTCGGTTTCCGCTACTTATCGTCTTATACCTGCAAAATGGAAACGAAAGCACAAAGTAGCATTTTCGGGGTATAAAGTGACATAAAATCACCTAAAATGCATAGAAATGCGTGCCAAAATGGACCGTAAAATCTATATAAAATGCACGCATCAAACTTCCCCAAACCAAACCTTTGCTTATCCTCAAGCAAACTAAATGCAACTAATATGGACCTAATGGAAAGGAGTAAATCTCTGAGCTAGCTACAAGTGAATACTAAACCGTTTTAATGCAAGTTCAACCGCTACAAGCTCAATACGAAGCGAACAAAATTTCTGCATATCTTAGAAATAAAATGAACTTTCGACCTTGCAAGACTCATAAAATTGGACTCTCCCAGGTCACTCTTCTCTCAACAAGCAAATGGCAAGTAAATATATGTGTAGAGAAAGAAGATAATGCAGACACTCACCTAGACTGCGACCGACATAACATGTAACACCCCCATATACCGGGGTGCCTTTACCAAGGACTACCCTAGCATATGGGAGCGCTACTCATCTCAGTTGCCCGAGGTACTGAACATCAAAAGAAACAATAACTGAACAACTTTATTGAAATACACTTTAACTGATTACAAGAGCCTGAAAATAAAATACAACTGTCTCGATAAACAACATAACGACTACAACTATATGATCTACAGCATAAACTAAGTGATGACAGCCCGACTCATCCCGCATCAACATCCAAGCATCAGCAAACCAAAACCTGCTAAACAATCTACTCACCACCCGGTTGGATCATAGTAGGTCATAAGACAATACAACGCCGGGTCAGTCAACTGAAGATAAAAATAAGACAGTCAAGATACATGAACACAAGCGGAAGCAATGCAACAGTACGATTGTGTTGTGATCTCCTTATCCTCCCTCGCCTCTACCAGAACCGACTACACATCGCAACATGTAGCCCTGCCGGGTACCCATCGCAATAGGTACCCTATCCACCAGTGGTCAGACCACAGCCCTTCCACTAAACCTAGTTATTAATGTGCACACCTCTCCTGGCTTGAGAGACCAGGAGATGACCCTAGGCGTGATCACCTTCACACGGTGAGCACTCATCGCTCATAATCAACAACTCAATCGATAATATCAACATCCAATCACATATGCACATTACAAGGAAGTCTTATGCAAACCACAGTAAAACTGAGTAGGATAACCTACCTTATTCGCAAATCCTTCACAAAGGTAATAATAGCAATTACTCTAGTCGCAGAAACCTTCTTCTATGAACTCGTCACCTAATCATAGCATAGACATAATCAAGATCGATCCTAATATCAACCTAATCAACTAATTAGGGTTTATTGATGATACGAACAACTAAAAGAGAATTGACCTTACTTACCGCAGATCTAGAT
>JAGPOY010005486.1:0-10986 GCA_018983105.1 Silene uniflora
AAAAAATCACATTTACACTTTCACAACTCACACTTACACTTGTAAATCTCAGAAACCCAAAAGTCATTAATTAAGGGCTTGAGAGAGAAAGTCGATTAGGTTTTGGCAAAAGAAAATTGATTAGTGTTAAGTTAGTTGAATTTTTGTTAAGTGAGTTGGATTAGTCCTTAACCTTACTTTTTGAAAACAATCTAAGCCATCCATCCACAAGATCCAATGGCTAGGAAAGGGACTCACGGACTCAAGGATAATTTCTGGACTCATTTGATCTCTTCTCTATATCATACATGTTATCATGCATCATATGGAACAAGATATCATGCAAGGTACTCAACAAAATCATATTACGCATATAATCATGCAACATGTCATATCACGTTTCCCGACTCGTAACCACCCACGTAGTGACCAATCCGAAACAATAGGCTCCAATTTTGAGATGAGGGATCCGACTCACCCAAAACCGACCTCCTATTGTACTCAAATCGGGTTCATTTTATTAGACACTCCTAGATTCATTTTGGTTCATTGGTTTAGGTTCCAAAATCGTCGCTCTGATACCACTTTGTAACACCCCGACTATCCGGCCAAGATATTCGGGGCGCTACCATCTCGGTTTCCCGAGGTAGTGTTTCAAAAATCGAATAAAAGAACACTTTATTATAAATATAAAGTTTAATGATTACATAAACGTAAACAAATGAAATACAACTCATGACTACTATACTCTCTACTCGTCTATGCTCGTCTTGAAACTCGTCCCGTCACCCACGTGCTATCCATACAACCTGTAAACAATCTGCTCCCCATATGATCAAGAACATCATATGGATCAACGCAGGCCACCCCAAGAGAGACAGGTGACAGACACAGACACACAAACGTCAGTAACGATAAACAACATGCAATACGACTAAGTGTGTGAATATGCAACATGACTATGACATGATTGAGATACCAATATCCAACCGTCACACCGGTACCGGGACACGCCGAGACGTACCCACAATCACTGGTGCCAGGAACACGTCAACGACACCTCACTCAACAAGGTACTCCGAACACGTCGGTAGTACCGGGCCCAAGAGCGACTCGGGTCCCATGCCAGACGTCGTGTCTCATCCACACGCGTCCCTCCAAACTCAAGTCATTAATGTGCACATCCCTCTTGGAGTGGGAAGCTCCAAGAGGCGACCTAAGCGAAAGACGATCTCCCAATCGTCTTCCGTCTCCATAACAAGTATCCAAACAAACCTCCATCATATAACAACACAATATGCAAGATATTATGTAACATGCCAATTACCGACTCATGAATGCAAACAATGTCAAATGACTCATTTAACAATTAAACACATTATCGAACTGTGTAGGATAAACCTACCTTATAGCAATCTCCATAAGCAATCCCGTAATAAAAGCAAGCAAACCGATATAAATGTCGCTCCTCCACAAAACAAGCACCTAATACGATAATAATAGAAATACGTATAAATATACCAATCTAATACGTATAAATATACTAACTCAATACGTATAGACATACTAACCAAATACGTATCAAGTACGTATAAACATACTAATCTAATACGTATACAAATACGTATGGAATACTTTTCTAATAAAATTAAATACGTAATACTAATTAAATAAAAACCGTCTTATACACTACCCAACTACCACCACCTACTGCCGCCATGGTGGCCACCACCACCAGCCACGGTGGCCACAGCTGGCAGCCACCACGACCACCCAACACCGACAATAACACGACATCAACACCAACAACAACCTCGACACAACAACGCCCTCTTACGATGCAACACCACTCCGGCCACCACCACTCTCACCACCGTCGCCCAACCTAGACACGGTGGTCGCCATACACGGCCACCACCAACGACGACAACAACAGCAGCAACAACCACGACAACAACAGTCGACAAACACCAACAACAACTCATAAAACCGGTCGTGCCACCCCTTTTCTACCCCTCGATTCCGCCACCTACAGCCACCCATTCCACCACCCAAGACCACCACTCCAATCTCCACTCAACCCCCAACACAAAGGACCCAAAACCAACCTAAGCCAACCACTATAAGTGGGTTAAAAACTCGTCTTGAGACGGTCTCACAAAAACAACCAATAACATGTAAACACTCGGTCAAACCCCCACTTCCACGGTCAACGGTGGTCAATGACGGTTAGAGGCGGGTCGAGGTCAAGGCGGGTCTATGATATAAAGTAAATAAGGTAAAAGACGGTATTACCTTACGATATCGAGGCGGAGGGATAAAATCTCCATTTTCTTCTCTTCCTCTCTTTTCTCTCTATTATTTGGTGTGGATTTTGTTGAGATTTTATGAGGATAAGGGATAGGGTGGAAGTGGATAAAGGAGTATATGTATTGTGAGCAGGGACGAAGCTCAGGCCAAATTCCACCTAGGGCCGAAATTTTTGTTACGTCCATTATAAAACGCCTTTCTACGTAGGTTTTTATATATTTTTTTTATTACGTCACTATAAAATGGCCTTCACCATTTTTTTCTCTTGAAAAACTCTACTATTATTGTAGGAGTTTTACCTACTGTAATTATATAAAAATATATATAACACTAAAGTATGATGAAACATTTTATTTACTGAAATAAGAAATCAAAACAAATTGAAAAGTCAAAATTTAACCCAAGAAAACACCTACCCACCAGGCCACCATAGTTCTAAAATGTCCTAAATTCAATTAGACAAATTCTTACTCCCATTTCTACTATAGTAAACCCCATCTCCAGTTTTCTATCATCTAACAAACACAAAATCAATATCGAAATTAATACAACAACTTTGCTAATCAAAAGAACAAATAAATTAGAATTATATGAGAAATTACTTGTGTTAGTCTCCGAATTCCGAACTATCGACTTCCTATTGACCGCAATCTCAATGGAGATCGACTCTACAATTTTTTGTTAAATATTCTCTTTGTTTTATTTGACTTTATTTCCGTTTATGAGTTTAGTATAAAAATAATTCATATAATATAAAGAGTTTTAGTGTTTTCAATTATGGTAATTATTCTGCAATGAATTTCTATACAAATTTAACTTTGTTTCTATTTGTTATGCAATACGAAGTAATAAATATGGAAAGAATCAAAAGATGAAGAACAATTTTTATTTCTATTTTTTGTAATTTTCTTTATGTATAAAAAAATTTCCAAAAACCCGCACGGGCCATGGCCCGGTTGGCCAGGCCTGTGCTTCGTCTCTGATTGTGAGGTGGGAGTATACATATATGATGAGTGTATAAATACATGTATTATGTATTATTATTATTATTATTTCGTATCGTATATAATCCGTATAAAACACAATATAATATTATTTATATAATTATAAAATACGAGATATTACACAAATCTTACTCGGTCGAGTAACTTTCCTAGTCGGTCGAGTGACTTTCACTCGACCGAGTGTCACACCGACTGGCTCTAAAATTTTGGGTTATTATATTGGCAGCTCTTCAACATCAGAACAAGCATTGTTGATCAGATCAGGACCTCCTGGATTGGCAGCATTGATACTGTTACTTCCAGGCTCTGTACCCCATAAAAAGAGGTACATGCCGACAATCACCAGCACTGCCCCAATTATCCTGCACAAGAGAAAATTTAAGTCAAAATCTAGAGGAAGACTCGAGCCACTCTCTTAGTAAAATGGAACTTTCGAGTTTGCAGAGAGATGTTTACAGCGTATACCTGCCAATATGTACTTCTTCACCTATCATGAAATAAGAATGATGGCTACGAAGATTGTTGAAAGTGGGCTGAACATTGTGACAAACACAGGCCCCTTGGCTTTGTTGCAAAGCAGTTGAAAGTAAATAATCAATCCAGACCCAACAATACTCTACAACAAAAGACACAATACATGGTATGTAGATATTGGCTGCAGTAATCACGTGTGGAAGTAAATCCTCATTTGCCTACTTAAATGAAAGTTTTCATTCCATTTGTCAGTTTTGGGGATTCTTCCACTGTTAAATTTAATGTTGTAGCTCAAAATTATTAATGATTAGTACTAAGACCTCAAAATTACATTAATTTCTATTTTTGTGTTGTCTTAAAAGTAAAAATTAACAATTATGGGTTTTGATATATACAACCCATTGGGTTGTATTTAAAAAACTAAATAAGGAAATAAGTTTTTAATGTATGCATTAATTACATTGGGTTGTGCATAATTTAGTTTTGAAATTCTAACTTAATACCAAACATAGAAGTTATCAACCCAATGGGTTGTATATATCAAAACCCATTATTATTAACATGGAAAAATTACATTCATTTTTTAAATTTAATGTTGTAGCTTTCAGTTCTTAAGTACTTCATATAATATTTAAGATACATTTATAGTAAAATTTCGTAATAAATATTAGTAAAATATATAATAGTTTGACAGTATATGAGACCATATATTACACATATACTACACATAAAATGTAGGTTATGAGGGTGCTGATTTTCGCAGTACACATTTTACTAATCGTAGTACAGTATGGACAATTATGCCCCTTTCATTTCTCCAATCATTTTGGCAAACCTTTGGCTATCCAACTGATACCTTGCTTCGTTCCGACACAAGTTTTGGAAGCAGGGAATAATAATTTTATTTTTCGGATATCCAAGAACAAACAGAAGGAAGGTTTCAGCTATATTTTGATGGCAACGGAGACCTCGTCCTTAACACCAGGGATATAGTCACCGGATATGACTACGTCTCTTATTACAACTTTGGCAACTGGTTTATAGTGAGTCAGGTGATATGTTTATACAGAACCAAACCAGTTCTAGAATGGGTCTCATCCAACCAGGTAGGTTATTAGAGAGTAAATTTGGATTTTGATGAGTACTATTATGGTACTACAACCCAAACAAAGGAGCTGGTTGGATCCAGTTTCAGTCTCAACCCGATAACATATGTACGGCGTTTTCAGGAGACGAGAAGGACAGTGGAGCCTGTGGATATAATAGCATTTGCAGCCTTGGTAATGACAGCAGGCCCGTATGTACATGCAATCCGAATTACTCACTGATGGATCCTACTAATTCGTATGGAGGTTGTGAACCAGATTTCAATTCAGACTTTTGTGGCGGTGTTAAGGGTGGATATACTTGAATCCAGCTAAATAATACTGACAGGTGTTAGAACAATTATTCGAAACGAGTTTGCAGTAAGGCGTTAATTATACTTTCCTTAAGGAAATTATCCCCCACTATTAGGGTAATTCCTCTAGGATACAATACTGCAATTTAGAGCCTTTGTGTTTCTTATTTTGATGAGAGATTATATTTTTATTTTTTGAGATAAGATTATTATTGAATGGGGCATTCTATTTATAAGTGGGAAGAGGCACAATGAAACTGAAACAGATACATTGTTTCACGGATGTGCAGACATCCTGTTTGGGCAAAAGACTTCGTTTCGGTTTTTGCAAAACATAAAACCGAGTCGATAATTAACCACCCAACTCCCTTCTTTATTTCCTCTTATCCTAGCAATATGGAACAAACTTACAAACTGTTCCAACAACAGGCCACTCGCAGATTATGCACAGATGTCCCCGATCACTGGGGATAAATGTAAGGACTCTTGTATGAATGATTGCTTCTGTGGTGCTGTCATTTTCGACGGTAGTAGTACCTGCTGGAAGAAGAAGCTGCCACTCTCCTACGGAAAACTAAACAGCACGAGGACTGCTTGGCTTAAGATAAGTCATGATAATAGCACTAATAATCCCGTTAATCCGTTCTTACTTCCTAGAAAAGTGGAATATAAGTGGAATGCTGTAACTAAAGGCGTCTTGGATGGTTCTGTGTCTGTTAATTTCATATTGTTAAGTGTCGTCGGTTTGGGGATTTTTTTCGTGTACAACACAAGTACAATCAAAGGGTATAATGAGCGTAAGAGGCATTCTATTTCTGAGTATAATACGACGGACATCTTTACTTACAAAGAGCTTGAATCAGCCACAAATGGATTCAGGGACGAGATAGGAAGGGGCTCATACCACGAGACAACATATATTATCTCAATATATATTCGCTTCAATAGTGACCATATATTTCCAAAAACCCATCTCCAGCGAAATTGTAGGGGGGAAAAAGAAAGGTAGTGTGTGGTGTGTGGAAAGAGGAGGTGACGGATCAAAAGTATATTACATTAGGGTTTTTTGTTTAGAGAGAAAGGGTGGACGGGTGGTAATCCTAGAGATAGATTAAAAACAAATTGATGTTTTCAAATTTTTTTTTGTTCAATCAAAATTATGTTTTATCGTGTCATTTTTGTGTCAGGTGGTTTCGAGTTGCGTCATTGTGGATTGGGGTAGTTCTGGGTCAAGAAAGATCGGGTCATGTTCGGGTCGGGTAAAATGGGTTTCAGGTCACATTCAAGGGTTGTAGTTTGGGTCAATTTTGGGTCTAACGTTTTCCGGTGAGGTTGATTTTACGATCTTCATCAAAAAAATTATGGTTTATGCATATGGACCGTAGTGGACTGTAGTTTAGATGTGGCAAAATGACCCAACCCGCACCCGAATTGAAGACAAGAATCTCACCTGAAACTCGAATTGACCCGAACTTATCTAACTCGACTCGAATGTTATCGTGAATTAATTGTTATCCCTAAATAACTTTAAAACAACAAAGCCGAAAATCACCACCTAAAAATAACCTGCCCGTCCTAATCAAACCACATCATAATAGGCATAGCACAACGGAGATTGTGAGGGGTAGCAATGGCAACTTCGTGCAACCAAGACAACAAGACTAAGGCTCTGTTCCTGCGTGTTTGACGAGAAATCCATGGTTTGTTCGTGTTCCAAACACGACACAACCATGAATTGTTCGTGTTCCAAACACGACAAGCGACAAAACCGTAATTAGAATCGAATTTTCCATTTTCCAAATTCCCGGCATGTTTGGCAACTAGGAATTGGAATTGAATTCTGGAATTAAGACATTTCAAGTGTTTGGGAACATCTAGAATTTGGAATTGGAATTGAACTCAATTTCTTACCAATTCCAACCCAGTTAAATTTTGAGTCTGTCAAATTACTACCATATAGTAGTCATTTCAATTACATCACTATTTATGTCTTTTTTTATATGCAAATTTAATCGCAATATATTTATTTTCGATATTTTTTCCGATCGCAAATATTTTCCGTGAAAATTTTATTTTTCCAAAATAAAAGATTTTCGATGACCTCGAAAAATTTTCGTCCCGCCCAATTCCAATTCCAATTCCATGAGTTTCCCAAACAAACTTTTGGAATTGGATTTGGAATTGAATTCAAACATTTTGATTTTCTACAATCGAAATCATGAAAATGAAATCAATTCCGCGTTTGCAAACACTGTCATACCTCACAAGTACTTTGTATGCACTTTGTTTTAAATTACGTTTTCAATCAAATGAAACACGTTTTTGGAAATTCAAGCATATATATGTCAAGACGGTCATTTGGGCAAGTGTGTGTAATTATGTATGCTGCAATTTGGAGCTTTATTTGCGGGTGTTTTTGTATTTGGTCCCAATTTTTGGGCTGTGGGAGGTAGCTGTTACAGCTTTTATTTTTCTTCAAAAAATTGGCATAACCGCTAAGGTCCTCAGCGGCTTGTCAGGTTTTTAGAGAAAACTTGACGAAGCCATTAAAATCCTCAGCGACTTTGCCTGTTATCACGCAATTTCAGACTCCAGTAGCTACTGGAGTCTTTGGTATGGAAAAAAAGAGGTAAGCCGCTGTGTATCTCAGAGGCTTATCAGATTTTAGAGAAAACCTGACAAAGCCGCTAAGATCCTCGGCGGCTTTACCTGTTATCATACACTTTCAAACTCCAGTAGCTACTGTAGTTTTGAGGGAAGTATTTTGAAGGAATTTCATGGAAGCCGCTAAGAAGATTATCGGCTTTGTAGAAAATCTGCAAAAAAGCAAAAAGTGTCCACGTGGACACTAGAAACCCAAATTAGTTGAATTAAACACTAATTATCAAATTAATTGGGTAATTAACGCTAATTACGTACCCAAAAAATTCCCACCTTGAATCATTATCACAAAATCCTTGAACACCACACTCGCGGTTGTGACCCAAACCGGTTTCCCCCACCCAAAATCCGGTTCGTACACTGGCAAACTTATTAAGGAACTAAACCCAAGTGACTCGGTTTCTTCTTTTTTCTTCCTCTTAATGTGATCCAAAACAATTGACAATGCTTCTACGAACCCGTTTTTCTCAATTATTTTCTCTATCGATTCCCGCGTAGCCTCCAAATAATTATCGTCACATTCGATGGCTTTAACCAGGGCATTCACAAACATGTTACCAAAAAAATAACATGATTTCGAAGGAGTTTTTACTTTGGGACGGATATTTACTGCATGGTAAACAACATAATTAAGGTATATTATTAATTAAGGTATATTATTTTTATTCGAGTCACTTGTACGGGCTAATTTGATCCTACGCCAGATAAATGCCGATAAAACCCTGGTCGTAGACGGCTTATTTGGACCGTTATAATCCAAACATAGCCTAAACCGAAGTCTATCACGTACGAGTTTAGTAAACATGAAGCACTTGGTTACGGGTTTATTATTACTCTCGATTACATCTGGGACCGGCTCTTTAGGTACAATGGGACCATGAGGTGCAAATTCCTTCCATATCTCGAAACAAGGGCGTTGATCGAGAACATGGGACCCACCTCTAGCGATTTGGGCCCAAGATTTCATGAACATAGCCAAGGAGAATGCGTCCGAAACAGCATGGTTGATCTTAAGCCCGACTGCAATCCCGCCACAGGCGAATGTATTGACTTGGATAGCGAAAAAGAAGTGTATTATAACGTTGGTTGTTGCCATAGTAGGGCAATAGCTGGTCTAGGAGTGACTCGTCAGCGTTATGAACAACTTCGGATAATCGGGTAGAGTGTAGGTGGGCTTGGATATAGGGCACGCCCTTGTCGTTGCAGGCAACATGAGTCGAATCTTGGAAACGACTCGCCAGTGGATAGAAGACGGATAATGTCGTGGGAAGCGAGTTTTTGAGTTGGGTTAGGATGGATGACGCGGTGGGAGATTGTTTTTTGACAAAAAAGAAGATTAAAGGCATAAGGACGGGGAAGTTTACTTGATCGAAAAAAGACGGTCTTAGATACCGAAGGTGAATTGGAGTCGGATGTGATGGTTTGATCAGTTCTTCCGACATTACTTCAATATCTATCTATATCTATATACTTAAAAGAGGAACTTTTGGAGTGATTTCATTGGCTATTAATTCGGAGTGATTTAATTGGCAATTACTTTTCTGAGGAAATAAATTAAAAGTATATCAATTATTTAAATAATTTTAAAATAGGATAAGTTTGTATGAATAAAAAATCAATAATTAAATTAAAAGAATATTCATTATTAAATGAGTTTTTAAATAGGGTAGATTTGTATAGAGATAAAAAAATCAGAATTTACATATGAGTATAGGATTGAACCTGCTGCTATAAAGCCATGTAAAATTATTCTAAAAGACGAAAACTAATTCAAATACTAACAAAAATGATACGAAAACAAAAAATAAATGCAAATGAATACGGAGTAGTACAGTATTGCTTCCGCCTCAATTTGTGTTACATCAATCATGGGTTTGATAGTGTAGTTAAGCTTTTAATATGATTGATCCTTACTAAAAGCGATAGACGTAGCATCACGAAAACATTAGTGCAAACAATTTTAATATTTAGTTGTTATTTAAATAAATACCACGAGTATAAATTTCGAGTTTTTCCCATTAAAAGTTGAAATTTCGAGTAAAATCAAAGGCTTTACTGTTGTAACTAATCTGATTTTTAGTTATATTTTTCAACATTGTTAAGTTACATTACATTAACCTTTTATCAATTTACCTAAGTTTTGTTTCGTGACTGTCTTAAGTTAAGATTTCACACAACTCCCTTTTATTTTAACATTATTTAAAATGATAGTGAATGTCGTCTTAATTTGAGACGGTTTTTAGTAAGAATTTGTGATAATAATTCGAGTTCATGTAGAATAAAATAAAGAGTTTGATTCACATATAATTCACCCTTGGTATAAATAAACAAAACATGTCTCTTTGATTCAAGAAATCCGTGGAGAATAAATTGTTTACATACTAATATATTGTTTACACTTTACATGCACGTATATTCTCATTTTATCGCAGTTTGTTTTCAATTTTGCATAGAAGATGTATGTGTATAGGCTATATGAATCGGTTTGATATCAGCCATGTACCGTTCTATATTCACGGCCGTACCAACATACTTTCGGCTATAAAATACCCCATGTGTTGTTTAGTTAGTGATGAGAGATTGGATTAGTTTTATTAGAGCAAGTACAATGGTAAGCTAGTTGATACTAGCTTAACCTTGCCATATCATATTTTAAGATACAATAAATGTAAGTTGAAAAAATTCTCCAATGGTTTAACTTACTCTTTTTTGTAGTTAGAAAAGTAGAAAGATAAAAAAAAAAAATATCAAAATTATTTTTCTATTGGTTGCTTCCTTGTTGTGGGTAGAGGTGGCAATCGGGTCAGTCGGGTCGGGTTCGGGTCGGGTCATGTCGGGTCGGGTCATGTCAGGTTCGGGCCATATCGGGTCAGCATACCCTTTCGGGTCGGGTCGGTTTCGGGTCCTTATCGGGTCGGGTTATTTCGGGTCAAACAGTGTGTCGGGTCGGGTCGGGTCACTTTCGGGTCTAGCGATTTTATTGCATTACTTCGATTTTTGACCATTAAAATAATTTTTTCGACCACTATTTGGTTTAATTACTTCATTATTAAGTAGAAGGTATCAAACTAAACACTAAATCGCTTTCAATTTGATCAATATTAAACTTAATAATTGCCAGATTATCATTTTAATCGGGTCAGGTCGATGTCGGGTCGG
>JAGPOY010005487.1:0-10985 GCA_018983105.1 Silene uniflora
GCCAGCTCTATATGCAGGTAAGAAAGTATCCTTAACCTGCATAAGTTTTCTCCAGGACCAACTGCAATCCAAGGGGGGAGTATACTCTTTCCAATCACTTCCTTTCATATACACATGGTGAACCCATTTAACCCATAAATGGTCCTTTTTAGTGGCCAACCAATATGTATATTTAGCAAGCAAAGCCTTGTTCCAGTGATGGGCATTTTTCACACCCAATCCCCCTTCTTCTTTTGGGGAGCAACACCTGTCCCAGCTGACATTTGGGGATCTAAGATAAGTATCCCTGCCTCCCCACAAAAAATTCCTACAGATAGCATCCACTTTCTTCATAATACCAGTTGGGATTAGAAAAATTGATGCCCAATATGAGTGTAAAGTAGCCAAAACAGATTTAACCAAGATTAAGCGCCCAGCATATGAAAGTCGTCTTGCCCCAAGAGCCTTAATCCTAGAGACAATTCTCTCAATGAGTTTCTGCCCTTCAAACTTAGTGATTTTCTTAGCAGAGATAGGGACACCCAAGTATTTGAAGGGTAGCTTTCCAATTCTAAAGCCAGAAATTTTCACAATATCCTCAATAATGTCAGGTCACCCCATTAAAGTAAATATCAGACTTTTCTCTGTTAAGATGTAACCCAGAGGCAGCAGAAAATGTGGAGAAAGATCTTAGCAGCCACATAATTGAAGATGCATTGCCTTTGCTAAACATTAAAAGATCATCAGCAAAAAGCAAGTGGTTGAGTTTAATGTGACCACACATGGGGTGAAATTTGAAAGAAATTTGTTGAGCTACCACATGTAGGATCCTAGAAAGGTATTCCATACAAATGGTAAATAAAGAGGGGAGAGTGGGTCTCCTTGCCTCAGCCCCCTTTTCCCTTGAAAAAAACCAAAAGCATTCCCATTGACATTGATGGTATAGGAGGGAGAGGTGACACAGGTCATGATAAGATGAATAAAATGTGATGGAAATTTGAGAGCAAAAAGCATTTGTTTAAGAAATTCCCACTCCACAGAGTCATATGCTTTTTTGAGATCAATCTTAATAAGACATCTAGGAGATGCATGCTTCCTATTATAGAGCCTAACAAGGTCTTGACAAATTAGGACATTTTCCACAATATTTCGACCTTTAACAAATCCCCCTTGACTACTACTCACAATGTCCGGCAACACATCAGCTAATCTAGTGCAAATAATCTTAGTAATACATTTGTAAATGATGTTACAGCAGGCAATAGGCCTATAGTCCAGAACACTCAGAGGATTTTTAATTTTAGGAATGAGTGTTAAGGTAGTGGTGTTTACCTGCTTCAACAGCTTTCCAGTGGAGAAAAAATCCAGCACTGCCCCAGTTATGTCCTTTCCAATGACATCTCAAGAATCTTTATAAAACTGGCTATTGAATCCATCAGGTCCAGGTGATTTGGAACTAGGGATACCAAAAATGGCAGTCTTAACTTCATCTGGAGAGATAGGTTTCAGGAGAATGGTTGTGTGATGATCAGTGATTACATTACCAATTCTCACAGTAGGAATATGGACCTTATCAGTGGTTGCATTAGTCCCCAACAGATGCATATAGTAGTCCAGAAAAGCATGTTCAATGCTTTGAGGATCACAATGAAGATGGCCATCTTTATCATTAATCAGTAGAACCTTGTTATGCATCTGCCTAGATTTAATTTGGTTGTGAAAGTATCTAGTGTTTTCATCCCCCTCACAAACCCAAGCCACCTTTGCTTTTTGACTGAGAAAGCTGAACTGAGCCTTTAATAGATTTCTATATTCCTCAGCAGCATTAGATTCTTCTACCAGGAGATGATGATTTGTAGGATCACTGTGCATCTGGGTCTGAAGCTCAGTAAGTCTAATATGAGCAATATCAGTAGCCTTCTCAACATCAGAGAATCTATTCCTGTTAAGCATTTTCAATGGGTACTTAAGATTTTTCTGCTTGGTAACTACTTGAAACATCCATGAGCCAGTTACTTTCTTTTGCCAATGAAATTGAATCAGATCTTTGAAATGAGCATCCTGACCCCACATATTGAAGTATCTAAAATGAGGCCTATGCTGCCTCACCACTCTCCTATAGCAAATGCATGGATTGTGATCAAATAAGCCCTCAGGTGGGAAGTAGGCATAGCAATCAGGATAGGCAGTCAACCACTCAATGTTAACCATAAATCTGTCAAGTCTAGAGAACACCCTTGTATTAGGCTCATGTTTGTTATTCCAAGTGAAGAAGGAACCTTGGCCTTTCACATCCATCAGTTCACAATAAGTCACACATTCTCTAAAATCCAATTCTCTCAATAGTATCCAAGAGGTTATTGAAATCCCCACAGATACTCCAGGGACCATGACACCCATCCTTGATTTGTTTCAACTCCTCCCAGAGGGACCATGATACTCCAGGCTTTCCAATGCATTGAATTCAGTACAACTATGTATTTACCTCATTAAGAATTGTTAGTCCTCTGAATCTGGCAAGTAGACCACCGGCGAAAGCAGCAGCCATTTAAACGGTCACAACTTGTAATAAACCTGCACATGTTAATTAGAAGCACCTAGTCTACAAGTACGGGAACTCAATAAAATTCTGAATCTTACATTAAACACTAAATACTAGTAACTAATAAGCAGTCGAAATATGCCTTATTGGTCATATAAAAACCATCTAGGGTAACTAAAGTTATACTCACTGTCATCGGTGAGACTTTTGTAACACTTCGGTAATGTCGTTGATCATAAATGCGGATATTAACAGATTCACTGGGATGGGTTTCCATTCTGAATGCCGAAAAATCCTTCCCAAGTTGTTGGCTATCACTTCCAGTTGCCGTAATTCCTGTGAGAGTTGCAGGAATGTATACAAATGCTGACAAATTGTTTCTTTGCATGAAATAATTGTAAATTATGCACATCTTCCCCTATTTTCATGCTTTCTTTTTCTCCACTGATCATTTATTTCATTTGCATATACACAAAATGACTTCGGAATCCCAACGGTTCATCAAGTGGTTAGTACTCTTGATATTCAACTTAGGCAAATAAAGACTCCGTAGTTCACACAACGGAAATTCTTGTGAATAGTTTCATAAAACATGCCCGACTGACGGGCGACTGAACAAAGTTATGTTTTTTGTTAGTATTAACAGAAAGTTGGGAGATGGACAGTTCTTCCATGTGTTACTATCATCAACTGAAAGCAAGGTTAAAAAGTTGTGACGTATTTGAAGGCCTTCAATATCCTCAAAATTAAGTCATTTCAACTGGTATATAACCAAATATCCTCAGATTTATGCTTCTATTAACACATTGAACTTTCCTGCTGCAGGGCTTCACCAGTCACTATGGTAAGAAAACACGAGTGCCGCGAACAGCCACTGTACATTTCAGATTACCTTTAAATTTCATTTACGTGTCCTATAGGATTCGAACTTGGGACGGTCTACTTCTGTCATTACCGAGCCGAGGCGGTTTAACATTCAAATATGGTATGAGAGTTAGTCAATTCATTTTAATCCAAAATCATAAAGAATTGTCATAAGAAAACAGGTACCTAACACTTAGATGTGCATCTGTGCTAGATACTACTAACCAGATCCGAATAAGACGGAAGTGCTACCGAGTACTGACCTTTGGCAGCTCACTCTTCAATGAGTCACCCGACGTGTTTTTGACTTTTTTCTGTCCTAAGCTCATTCTCTCAAATGTATCGTACATACTGTATCAAATTGAAAACACAAGTTGTCGACAATTTAAGTTTCAAAAAAAAAATGAAGTGCCATGAAACTGTCTTTAGCTTTCGGTTTCAAACTGAAATTAGCAGCATCAGTTACTCAGATCTAATGTACAGGAGAATGGTGAGTAAATTAATATCGTTTGAATTGCTGATTACATACTAATATACTATGGAGCTATAAATGACTTTGATAAACATGATATAACAAGAGGAAAAAGAATTGATAAATAGATTCACTATAAACTTTGGACCATCCTACATCTGCTGGGTCATCTTCAACTGGGACGATGACACCTCTGTCGTTTAACCGTATGTCATAAATTACAGGGAGCTTAAGATTGGCAGTGAGACAGCTCCTTCAACTGTTGCTTTTAAAGACTAGTCCAAAACCTTTGGTGCATACATACAAAAGCCTGGTCAAACCTCAGTACTTGATAACGTGATGCCGCAGCCAAAGCTCATACATAACCATATGGAATGCATCATATTTGATCGGAGGGGTGTTCCATTGAAAGTGCTTTTGTATCTAGGAAAAATGCACAAAATGAGCAATTGAACGGTGCTACAAGATAATCACAAATTTTGTTTAATTATAGTAAGTTTCTAAGGTAAGCAGGGTTAGTGATGGAAACACTCGCTCCTTTGCATAAAGTGAGCGCTTGAATGGTACATGGTAATCATAGCAAAAAATATTATTTTAACGAGGTAAAGAAGGATTATTTGAGACGCTGGTTAACGATGTTGGGGTAAGGTAAGGAGCGGATGATGGAACATTCTTTCCTTGCAAGATATGAGAAATGGACATGGCCCTGCTTTACTTTTATCATCACTCAAAACAAAGATCTTGCTTTAGTTCCATAATGCACGTCTCTTGACAGAAAATCTCATGTTTTTTTATGTATGAGACCGACCTACATGACTAAAGAACTTCACCCATCTACCCAGTACCCACTAAGGTAAGCAAGTGGCATGACTGTCTATATGAAATTGCTCTAGTTTTTGTAGTTGTGACAAAGGAAAAGATCCATAGAACGAAGCCTTTAAAACTGAAAAGAAGCTTCCACACGGAAGATGCAAGTCAACAAAAGCTGCAATATTCAAATAGTCTAATTTAGATGATGAAGGCAAATATATAGCATAAAAACCTTTACCTTAACCATATTCATATGTAGCCTAGCAAACTCTGCATCGGATATGCGCTTCAGAATCTGTTTCAGCTGGTATACATCTTGCTCTCTCAGTACAACAGCGAACTTTCGCCAGTCCAGAATGTCGTTGAATGGTAGGTCGTAGTAATCAGATATAATCACTGTTACAAAAGAAAGTACACTCGTGAAATACAGAAATTTCAGTTTACAAGCCACTGCAAAAGCAGCCAAAACTTTCACTAGCACTGTCATCAGAAACAGAACATGTCCTGTACTTGAACTGCACCAGCCCTTGAACTCTTGAGCTCTAGCAAACCAATAAATGCTAATGCCACCAAGGTACAAGGAGGGCCAGTAGAACATGTCCTGTACTTGTTATAATAACACCGAAACAAACCTAAATCTTCGACTATCTAGGAATTTTACCGAGTTTATATGATGGCCACATCACAAACTAGTATACACTAAAGAGGCGGTAAGCCGGTAACTTACCAGGAACACACCCATAATGGATAGAATCTGTGATACGAGCACTATTAACTTGAGAACCACCAGGACATATGCAGAATTTATTTCTGTAAAACCTCTTTTGATACACCAAAGCTCCAATAGCCCTACTTATTCTGTTGTTCGAAATATCAAGTTCTGTATCATTCTCCCATACTCGTGCCAAGATCACCCTAATCTTGGAGTTACGATGGCCAGCCCAAAATCCAAGGTTTGTCCTGCAATATAGTTACGCGTGTTGCAAGATAAATAATATCATAAACCAATGAACAACACTGAAAGCCAAATAGAAATTTATTTCCACTTACCTGTTCTCTATGTCATTTCCTCCAGCAGGAAGAGCAAAAGGTTGCAGTACTTGAGGGAGAGCAACATCTTTGTGAGGAATAAAATCTACATTATAGCTTGGGGAGCATACGACTCGAATTGAATTCTTCACAAGAAAGGGTAACCCCTCGGTGGCCCTTACTCCAACATCATGACAGGTGACAAAAAAGTGATCAGCTCCCAATGTTCTGTTCCAATAGGGGTACTTGACTATCAAACTCTCAACGTAGTCCTTGACAATAACAGTCATGTTTTCATAGGAAGTTCCCTACATGACAAAATACATATTTAGCTTGGCTAATCATGAATTCATAATCAACGTAATTGTGTTTGACAGATAACTTCAAAAACAACACCGTAAAAGACCAAGAAAAGATCTTTATGGTTTATCACTTTCAACTAACTCATAAGAAGTAAAAGCCTAAAAGGTACAAATACAATGTCGCTACACATAAACAATTAGTATACTGATAACAAAGAAAACAATTTGACACATTTATGAGGTCATATGAAGTCGATTAATGTGTATTTATCCAAGAGATTTCTAAGAGATTTCCACACTTCCTTTTAAAAATGTTTCATCTCACATGATATTTTTCTCAGGTGAAGACGCTCAAACTTTTAATTGGTTTAAATTTACAGAAAATCTAGACATGTCACACAACACTTCATCCAAAACCTATTGAGCTCATCAGCAAAAGGAATATGCTACGCCCCCATCAAAACAAATCGAAGAATCAAAACGGCTAGATCAAGAGCAAAGGTGTCATCTATTGAACATTTTCTATCCAACAATATTATTCTAGCTCATAGGTACTATAAGAACTTTAGGACGAGAAAAAATCAACAGTGGCAGCAGTAGTGTCATTATCCCATATTCCCATAACCTAAAGGCTCTAGCAAATAGCGGTGTTGGGGGTCAAACATACACAGCCTTACCCTATGTTAACAACATAAAGAGACTGTTTCCGAATGACCAAAATGAAAATCACGTCGAGAATTCCAACACCTAAGGGGAGTAGTGAGCTCTGGTGAAAGAAAGCACTCGCTCCTCCAGTGGGGAAGGAAAACATCCGCAATGAAAAAACAACACACATTCAAGAGCTCTAATTTTCGCTAGAATGTCCATCATCTAAACCTGAACTTATCCAATTCTACCTCACTTGATTCCAAATTCACAACTATGTACTTAACAATTCATGTTCAACGAAGCTATAATCGGGACAATTGCAAGCTCGATTGATTAAAATACCGCTCCACAACGAATATAAAAGGTAAACAAATGATTAAGACGGAATAAACTAAACTACCTTGCCGCGCATCTTATGACAAGAGATAGGAATAAAAAAGAGATGAGCTTGATCAGGATCATCAGTCCGAAACCTAGATTCTCGAATATTCTGGAAGAAATAACCTTCACTCGAGTATTTACCAGTAAGTTTCCTAGGCGTCTGGTAAAAAGTATTAGGATCACCGTCAGGGTAAATATAAACCTTGAATTTACTCTCCATTTCCGCGTAATTTAACCTGAATATCTCTGCCGAGTGGTACACCTCATCGGAGGCGGACGACGCCGTTTCAAGGCGGAGGACGGGAGATGCCGCGGTGGCGTCGGAGGTGGAGGAGAGGAGAGTAGGGCGGAGGGATCTGAGAGAGATGAAGGTGAAGGAGATTAGGGTTAGTGTAGCTAGGGTTAGTAGAGATCCACGTAGGCTGAACGACATTGTGTTTTGCGGTGGTTGTTGTGGTTGTTTCACCGCCGTCATCGGTGGTGGCGCGTCGGAAAGTTTAATGTTGTTTCACTGGAGCGCCCAGTTTGTTGCTCATGACAGCAAAGTGTGTGTGAGTCGGTGTTAGTGAAAAAAGGCGCCAGGGGTACGCGATGTAACTGGCGCGTGGATTGGTTACTTATTTAGTTTTGGGCCTTTTGAGTTGTGAATTCTGTTTTGGGCATGTTCATCGTTATTTTGGGCTGGAATTCAATTAAAGTCATCGGTTCAAGCCTCCCAAGAGCAATCTTGTGGAGTATTTATGCATAAGTTTACGCCTAATAGACTTCGAGTCTGTCACCCTCGAATAGCTTAGCTCGTGTACGTGGTTTGCAGACTATCAAAAGTGACTTGCGGAAAATCTGATACAAAGCAAAGCTCACCCCTAAACTCGAACAAAGTCTAGTTGTAAGTTCTTTAGTCTAAAATTAACATGTTCTTGTGTCATAATGAACGTGTATAAACAGAATATCTTACATTAGCGGCATAATGAGCAACACCATTTTGTTCCCTTCTAACATGAGAACACACTCGAACTGACATTACATATGATACTTCAAACGTTTACGAGGTTCGCCAAGACATTGATCACATTAAAAGCGTCACTCTCCAAAGTTATTTGTGTATACGCGAGTCTAGTTATTATTTCCAACTCGAACCTGGCAGCCAAACATTCCGCTACACCAGGGGACCATATACTAGCAACTCTTTGGGATGCATGAATGAGTTTGCATGCAACAGGTAGCGATAAAGATTGTTGTCGGTTAAGTCAATATTAAGCCACACAACATTAAGCATCAGTTTCATTTGGTCGTGATCAGAGAAAAAGATTGTTATTGGTTATTGATTTAACCCTAAATCGAATCAAAGGTTGAATGAATAATGTATTAAGAATAACTATAATAGCTGAGCCTCAACCATCACCTTAAGGTTTTGGTTGAGATGGTTCATCCATCATGGTATCAGAGCTAAAGAGAGGGAATTGGTTGGGATGTAAGGACAATGGGGTTTGCTTGGGCAGCAGGTGTAGAGGGACGGACATATTTAGGCACTTGAATATCAGGGTACAACGCTTTAAAAACAGGATAGTAGTAAAGTGTGTGACCCTGAGCAGGGCACCATTGGCATTTTCCTTTAAAGGGAGATTTGGGGTTCGGTTGGGCAGGGGTTGAGGGTGGCTGTAAGGCACGAGAGGCGGAGGTGGTAGTAGAGTGATGGCGAGCGTAGGTGGGATGGGCAACGGCTGGAAAGGAGATGGCAGGTTTCGGGTTGGTTTGCTCAATCACAAGTTCACGTTGGAGGAGTTTTTCCAGAAGGGTAGGGAAGGGAATTGGAAGATCACGTGCATTAACCGAATCAATGACGGGTTGGTAAGTCGAGTCCAACCCATCAATGACGTGGTCAGTGACATCCTCAGTGGAAAGGATGGTGCCAAGAAGGGCAAGTTCATCTACGGTAGTTTTGATTTTGGTCATGTATTCGGTAATCGAGGAGGATCCTTTGGATATGTGCTTAAGTTTGTGCTTGAGTTGTTTGATGTGGCTACGGGAAGGGAGAGCATAGGAAGACGCAAGAGTATCCCATGCATCCCTGGTCGTGGTGGTTCGATTGAGGAGAGGACTCAGGGCTGAGGTGAGGGTGCTAGCCAGGGCCCCGAATAATAATCGGTCTTGCCGGTACCATGTATTGTAGGCCGGGTTAGGGGTGGTTGTTTTATCAGCATTGGTGATAGTTTGTGAGGGTGGTGCACTGCCATCTATGAATGACGAGAGTCCATAGCCTTGGAAAAGAGATTCCAATTGCAGACGCCATTGGCGATAGTTGGATCCGTCAAATTTGGCGACAGAGTGCACATTGATGAGAATAAGGGGTTTGAGGGGTTCGTCTTGGTTGGGTAAAGTCGCAGACGACATTGTAGGTGGGGATTATGAAATCGGGAGAGAAACGAACCTTTCTCCATTGTAGGTGGGGATTAGGGGCTCAATATTCACCTAATTATTCTTCCTTAATTTACATTATTTTGTTACCTTTATGGTTGTGATTTATCTCCTATATCTTAGCTAACATATCCTTGTAAATAGGTAACAAATTATCTAGAATATTCTATGTAATCTTATATATAGCCAACTCTTGTAATTGTATAATCATTATTCATTCAATACAAATCTCAATCTTTACATGGTATCAGAGCCAGTGTGACCGAAGGTCACGGGTTCGAATCCTGGCAACCTTAAAACCCCTCAAAAACCCTCGGAGTGGAACCCAGCACACGGTACGGGGGAGCCTGTGCACACTAACCACTCTTCAAGCCCAATGGGCATTTGAGTGAGGGAGCGTATTAAGAATAACTATAATAGCTAAGCCTCAACCATCACCTTAAGGTTTTGGTTGAGATGGTTCATCCATCATAATGCACAAACTCATATATCGCTATCATGTGCCAAAATTTCACTTATGACTTATTAGCTTAGAAACCTAAAAGGATCCCAAAATTTGACCACGAGACAATCGATCGTCTCAACCAAAGATTTGAACTACTCCCTCCAAATTCATATGTTCTTCTCATTTCATTAAAATACTACTCATATAACAGAGAAATGGAGTATATATTTGGGAATCCGTTTTTGAAATAATGCTTAAAAATAAAAGATTAGTCAATTTGGGTCGGATTAAAAAACATATATCAAAATGGTGTCCACGTAGGCTCGTTTTTCACGAACCTGTTCACAGGCAAACACGCCATACGTATTGGCGTGTTTAGTGGGTGTAAACACGCCATACGTAATGGCGTGTTTCATTGTTCACATTTTGTGCAAGAGGCAGTAGCTACTGGACCTGGGAAGGGGAAGACACGCCATACGTAATGGCGTGTTTACAGCTTGAAACACGCCAATACGAATGGCGTGTTTCACCAGTCTTATTTTGGGTCCCAAGTCAGTAGCCACTGGACCTGTGAAAAGGAAGACACGTCATTACGTATGGCGTGTTTTAACCTGTAGACACGCCAATACGTATGGCGTGTCTTTGCAGTTTCATTTTTTAAAAAAAAAAAACAGATTCGTTTCAATTCAAATAGGCCAATTCTTTTTCCACTATTAAACCTGCAAATTAAACTCAGCAACCCAACACAAGGGGCGGAAGCAAACTCAACAATGCAAATTCAAAGACGCAAATTTGGAGAAAGCTATTGTCTATATAAATAACCAAAATATCAACTACATTATCCGCACAAGGGGTTGGGTTAAAAACTAAGTTTACCATCTAAAATGTCAACTACATTATCCGTCTAAACTATTACATGAACATTAAAGCTTCTTCAAGTCTTCTTCTTCCCTCGGCGGCGAGTGTAATAGCGGTTCCCTTGTGAAGGTTCCGGAGTTCCTTGCTCTTCCTCTTGTTCTTGTTCATTGATAATAGCCATGGAAGGAGTAGGTCTTTGCCGCGAGTTAGTGAATTGAGACAATGTGCAATTATCATCAT
>JAGPOY010005488.1:0-10985 GCA_018983105.1 Silene uniflora
ATTGTTAGTAATTATAGGATGAGTAGCTAATTCTTGTATATGCCGGGATGAGGGAAGCCGTGTCGGATGCATGATAGGTTATGACCGGGTAGGGCACTTTCGCGGTAAAAATTATAGTTAAGCAATTTATCTGTTGTTTTGGTTGAATGAGTGCGCGCAGGAGACCATTCGTTTAGTTAACCCCAACCTGGATCGAAAGATTGGAAGGGTAGACTTGCTTAGTTGTGATAATTAATTCCTATGAGGATGAAAGTTAAGTAGGAATGACCTTAGGGCGACTTTAGACCGAAAGGTATTGTCGGGTTTGAGACCGAAAGGAGATAGCCTAGCCCTTCCTACTAATAAACTGACCGACCTAGTTTATTCCGATATTGCTGATGACACGGTAGACCGAAATCCTAGCATATTCCCCTCTCTCTGATTTATCTCCGTATTTTTTATAATCTTTTCTTTCTTGCTCTTTATTTCTCTTTCCCTTACCCCTTAGTAGTTAGACAAATCAATTCAAAACCCCCAATTTTTGTGACCGACAGATAGAGACTACAGATAATTAGTTACCTCCCTGAGGAGATCGACCCTACTTACTGCTGATTTCTGTTAGTTGTTTTAGGACTTATTTTTGGTGTAGTAGCGACACGACATCAAATTGCATGTGAACTAGCGGACGAAGTGCTGCCTGAAGTAACAAGGTGGGACACGAGAAGGTCGGGTGTCGGAAATGAGGAGATGTTGTGGGTGATGACGATATGGCTACCAACGTTCTACGACGAGGTGGGCAATAATGAGGTAGTTGGGGTTGAGGGAGTGAGAGGCAGATGGTAATTTTTCTTCTTTTTTTTTTGGTACAAAGAGGAAGATGGGTTTGAGAATGCTGGCAAGGGTTTCTGGAATGCAAAGAGGAAACATTCCTTTTAGGGATTTAGGGGTGAATATCACTCCTAAACGTCTGAGTGTGGATGACTGTCAGGGACTTGTGGATAAGGTAACAAGCAGAATTAGAGGACTAGGAGCGAGGAAGTTGTCTTATGCAGGAAGAGTGGTGCTAATTAAAGTTGTACTGGATACCTTACATAATTATTGGGCCAGGATCTTTATCCTGCCTAAGATAATTTTAAACAAAATTGAGAGTCTGTGCAGGTAGTTTTTGTGGCATGGGAATGAAATGAAGGAGAGTCCTGCTTTGGTGGCATGGGATAACATTTGTAAACCAAAAAAGAAAGGAGGATTAGGATTAAAATCTCTGTATTGGTGGAATATTGCTGCAATTGCTAAATATGCTTGGTGGACTGCAAAGAAGACTGACCATCTATGAGTCAGGTGGATTCATGCAGTATATATGAAAGAGAAGAGCTAGGAAGAGTATGAATCTGGACAGGGGGCCAGTTGGGCATGGAGGAAGGTTTATTGGGTTAAAAACCTAGTCAAGCAGCATATGTTCAGTGGTACCGTGGAGACATACACTATAAGATTGGGATACTCCTGGCTAGTGGATGAGGGACCTGACAAGGTGTGGCATCCATGGGTGAGCAACCAGTTCATGGTACCTAGGCATGGATTTATTATCTGGTTAGTGGCTCATAGGAGATTACTTACATTGGACAGATTAGCTAGAATGGGCATTACTCAGAATAAGGTCTGTTATTTGTAAGAATCTGTGGAGCACTTATTTTTTATATGTGTGTTCAGTAGAAGATGTCTGGTTCTGACTACAGAGTGGTTGAGGATTAAATTACCTGAAAACCAAGTCATTGAATGGTGGCTAATGTACAGGAATAGATCTTTGATGGTTAAGAAGGTGGTGGCATCGGTGTTGGCAGCACTGGTATACCAGATATGGCAATGCAGGATGGAGGAGATGGTGGTACGGCCCGAGCCAGTTGTGAGGAGGTGTAAGGCAGATGTGAAATTGCGAGTTAAGGGTACTAGAGTAAAGTCACGTTATAATAGTGCTAAAGTATGGCTTGAGCAAATTTGATGTATTTGGTTTGATGTGTTTTACTAAGGCTAATCACCTTAGATCAAAGATGTATGGGTGGAAATTTAATTATTAATGAAAGCTTATATTTTCCCAAAAAAGAGGAAGATGGGTAGTGACAGGGGTTAGGTGGTATCTGAAAAGGTTATATTATGAGGAGTGGGTACTAATGGCAACGGCTTAGAATTAAGGCCAATTGACCGTTGCCTTTTCCTATCATTTGGCTACGGTTCAATGTTAGAACCGTGGCATTTTCCTCTAATTGGCATTTATGGCTACGATTGTTGGTACATAACCGTAGCCATTTATAAACGGCTACAGTTATTTTCGACAACCGTAGCCTTATGTGCTTGCCTAATGTCATTTTTGTACTAGTGCCTTTGTATGATGCTCCTCAAATCGTCAAGGTTATAACAAAGGTTGTTATAACTCTATTATCTTGACTTGTAAACTTCATTCATTATATACATAGACTAAACAAACGATTACGAGTAAAAGTATATATAACATAAAGCATGTACTTGTCATTATCAAAACTTAATCATATATCTATATGGTCCAACAGTGATGTTCTAAAGAACATGAGAAAGCAAATCTCTAATGATGATGCGGATTATCTAAAAAAGCCTTTTTCAGCACAAGAGGTAAGAAGGGTTGTGTTTCAAATAGGTCCTCTGAAATCACCAGGGCCAGATGGTATTCCGACAATCCTTCCAAAAATGCTGACATTTGGTTAAAAAAGACTTTACAAAGGCTGTGTTATCAACCTTAAACTTAGGAATGGTCTTAGGTGAAGCAAACAGAACCTACATTGCTCTGGTTCCAAAATGTGAGAACCCGGAAGAGGCAAAAGACTATCGTCTTATTAGTCTTTGTAACGTTTTTATGAGGATTGTGACAAAATGCATAACTAACCATCTGTTGAGAGTTATGGAATATCTTGTGGGGGATTACCAAAATGCTTTCTTGGTGGGAAGGAATATTAGTGATAATATTCTTCTTGCTCACGAAGCAATCCATAAGGTTAACTCACATAAAAAAGAAAAGTGTGGAAAAATTGCCTTTAAGGCTAATATGAGCAAAACTTATGACAGGGTAAAATGGATTTTCTGGAGTGGTTTTATACAAGGTTGGGATTCCTGAGAAAACTGTGGAGCTGATAATAAACTACGTCACTACGGTCACGTATGAGGTTTTGTTCAATGGAGCTCCGTTAAAACAATTCCGACCTAAGTGTGGTTTAAGACAAGGGGATCCAATATCACCATATTTATTTATTCTATGTCAGGAAGCTCTTTCATGTAATGTGGAGCAGGCTCAACGGCAAGGGAAACTTCAAGGGATTCAGATTTGTCGGGGGGTAAAACCTTTGACACACCTTTTCTTTGCTGATGACTCGGTGTTCTTTATCCATGATAAGAACAAGGCGGCAAGTCATCTAGAAAATATCATTCAGAGGTATTGTAACGCCTCGGGTCAAGTTCTAAATGAAGATAAGTCAAGTATTATCTTTAGCCCTAATACTACTCTTAGGAAAGCAAGGAGCTGCCTTAAGACGTTTAAGATAAAAAACAGTAAAGGTTTTGGCAAATATTTGGGGCTCCCTAGTGAGTTTCAAGCATCAAAGAAGGATATTTTCAAGGGTCTAGTGGAAAATGTCTCAAAACGGATTTCCTCATGGAACGGTGTGTTCCTATCACCAGCTGGGAGACTAACCCTTATCTCATCTGCCCTATCAAATTTATCAAATTTCTTTCTATCGGTATTTAAAATACCGGTAAGTGTGACTAAAAATATTAACTCTCTTTTGTCGCCTTTTTGGTGGGCGGGATGTAGAGCAGGGAAGAGTCTTCATTGATGTAGTAGAATGTTCACTAGTTTGCCTAAGAGGGAAGGTGGACTTGGAATTCGAAAGGTCGAGTGCTTGAATCAAGCTCTTTTGGCAAAAGCATGCTTGGAGATTAGTTACGGGGGAAAATTCTTTATTCTGCCAAATCTTCAGGAGGAAAATTCAAGGAAAAAGGACCTTAGAGGATGGCTTTCTGGGAAAACATAAAGGAAATGGGTCATGGGGAGTACATAGTATTTTACATGTCCTAACCTTTATGTTGGACATTATAGAATGGAAGCCGGGGGTTGGATCTGATTTGAATGTCTGGAGTAGGAAATGGGTAAATAGGCAAATGCCGGAACCCCTAGACAGTCTGTTGGAAACGGAATTTAATTTCCTCAAAGACCTAAGAATTAAAGACTTATGCTATAATGAAAGGTGATGGAATGAGGGGTTGATCAATATCATTTTTTGCGAAGAAAGTGCTCGTCAAATTCCGGCGATTCCTATAAATAACTCGGAAAGGCGGGATGAAGTAGTGTAGCCATTCACAAATCATGGCTCTTATACGGTAAAGAGCGGTTATGGAATTATTTTCAAAGATTTTTTCAGTCGGAAGGGATCCCGAAAGGACAAGACAAGAATTGATCAGGGCCAAAAATCGTTCTGCAAGAAATGGTTGTGGAGACTACCTGGTCCACAAGCATGGAAAATTTTAGTCTGGAAAATTATCACTAGCTCACTTTCGGTGGGGAGTGAGTTTGAAAGGAGGCATATGGAATGGGGCTCATCATGTCATATGTGTGGAAATGAAAGGAATAGCTTGAAGACTCTGGAACATCTCTTCCGGGATTGTGAAATTAGTTCAAGGATTTGGGCAGGCTCACCTTTTGGAATTAACACTATAAGTGCCATGAACATAAAGGTTGGGAATTGGATTATAAACTGGGTTAAGTTCTTGGGGAAGCTGGAAGATGGTCAGTGTCAGCTTCTGCATTTTTTGGCTATCCTCTCTGGTATTTGGAATATGCGCAACAATTATATTTTCAGAGAGGATCTTTTTAACCCTATCATTTTCTTTAACAGTTGCTCAAAGATGGTGGACATGACTATAAATGCGATTAGAAAGAAAGAAAGAAGAGAATGGAGGAAAGATACCATCCGCTGAGATTGGAAACGAAAGGAATGATTTCAACGAACTCACACTAAAGGAAGGTCGACCGGTCTCTGTCATTGAGGGGTCCGATTCATGCCACAAGGTAAGAGTTCAAGTGGGTGCTAGTTGGGATACATCCCTTAATCCGGGTTTTGAATGGGTTGCTATGTTCGATAGGGGAGACGTTTGGTTTGAAGGGTGCATAAAGGGACAAGTGGAATATGCTCTTCAAGCGGAGGCCCTGGGTGTGAATAAGGCTCTAGAAAGGCCTCGTGGTCAAGGAATCCTACACATGGAAATTGCGTCTAACTGTCTTCAGTTACTCACGCAATGGACTGGAGGAGAAATCGTAAACCAGTAGATCAAGGGGATTATCAATGACTTCTCTTATCTTGTTACTGATTTTCATTGCTTGAGTTTTTATTATGTTTGTAGGGACCGTAATAGGAAAGCTCATGACCTAGCACAAAGGGCCATGGGTGCGCACTAGGATCCTTTTCTATTGGCTGCCAAAAAAATTGAGTTGTAACGTGTATCCATAATTACATATGTTTTACAACACTCCCCCTTGGATGTACGTTATCTAAAATATCAGATGTCTCACATTGCGCATGTAATGTTGCTTCATTAAAATCTTACCAAGAAAATCCGGTGGGATAAAACCATGGTTAAGGTAAAAAGAGTGCAACGCGTATTTTACTCCCCCGCATTATTATGTCCTTGAAATTTGCTGACTTGATCCACGCTGTGATGAACAGTGGCATACCTTCACTATAGTGCATGCACCGTGGCCAGGCCCCTGCCATCATTTTGCCTTATCTCTAATATCAGTTATACTCTTGAGCATGATATGTAATTAATGCTTAGCTGGCCCCCCTCAATGAAAGTTTACAAAACTACTACCTCATTATAACTAGAGTTTCATTTAATTCAAATCTTATTGACAAATAATCTTATTTGATGTAACTAGTCATCGGGCCACGCCCTGACGGGCGCGGTGTCTCGTTACGTTAATTTGTCGTTAATCTCCGAATCCGACGTTGCGTGTAAGCCTAAATTGCCCTTATCCGTATCTTTTTATGTTAACTTTTCCAATTTGGCATCATTATGACCCATGTTTCCTCTAGTTTCCCGCTTAAACTTGTTGGCTTGTTTGCTTTTGTGCTCTCCCTTACATTTTTACTTCAATCCACTTTTCTCTTTTGGTTTTTAGTTCCTTGAATCTCGCATTATAAACTTTTTATGTCTTTATTTATAACTTCAATATCTTTACAATATATTGTTCGTCGTCCTGTAAGAAAACTCTCATAGACGGTACCGATTTTCAGAAGCAATGTTGTACCAAATGCGGTAGAATTGAATCAGTTAAGATTTCTGTCTGTACTGGTAATCCATGTATAAGCGTATTTCAAGTGCCTAGATTGCAATCAATTTGTGATGGAAGACCACATCATTGTGACAGATTCTTTCCAAAGATAGAAGTGCATATGCATTAAATAATGAAGATGGTGTTAGTTTAGCGTCAAGAAATGAAGATATCATTGAGTTGAAGAACCCTTTGGTTGATCTTACTCTGGACTCTTAAGTTGCATATATTTGTACTTCGTATTAATTATGTAAGGCTCATAATGATAAGCATTTCATAACTAAAACTGTGTCATTGTTGACTAAGTATGAAAACTTTAGTGAACACAAATACTTGGGAAAAATGTCTCTTATGATGATTTGAGGTTTACTAAGGCAAATGCCTTGTAATTTTGTCTTAGAAAATGAGAGATCATATAACACATCACGCAAGGAATATTGTTGCAACCTCATAAGCGAGAATTCTGTTTTTATTCCTCTAACAAACAGTATCCCAATAGCTCCGTAAGGTTGTCATCCTTTAGAGTCGAAACTACTGATAGCTGCAATGAACCTGTAGACAAAGGTTTTAAAGACCCTTTAATGCAATGGGGAAATCAAATCGGTTCTTTTCTTGACAAGCCATAAAATTTACCTGAGCTGCAAATTCAGCATCTGAATCTTGTGCATTACTCATATCCGGTTTCTTCACAACAGTCAGTTGGCCAATCTTGTAGTAAGTACGAAAAAACCGAGGCATATGAACTTTCTGCAGTCAGTGACATGTGATTGTGGTCGCCTCCTTTAATTCATCTATCGAGTAAACCTTCACTGCTGCTTCATATTCGGCCATATCAGCAGCCTCTGGCTCCTATTGAAGCCTTCAAGCGATTTTAGACTCTTTGAAGAACACCAACACTGTGTGAGATAATTGCATTTTTCGCGTGGAATACGCCGCCATCATCTGTTTTTATGGTCACTCCAGTCTCTGAGTACTCAATTTCTGTCACAACCTGTAACATTTTATTCACAACACGAAAAATTTAGCATATAAATAGTTAAGTTTCTATATTTCTTACGGACTTTAATGTTGGCATCGGCTGGTTCCAGGCACAATTTCAGCTTGATCATATTGTCCGACATGGCTTGTTAAGGGTTTTGCTCATCAACAAATTTAGTTAAACCAGACTAAACTCGTCCGAGTCAAGTATAATATGACCTGCCACAACATAAATTTCGATGGCTCAAACTGTTTCTTACACTCTAAATGGCCCAATTACAGTAAATTTTAAGTACTCAAATTGATTGATAGGCTATCGCACACCTATACAAAAATACCCTAATGGTACAATAAATGAATGTAGTATGTAGGGGTCGAATCCACAGAGAGCTCGGTAGTTTGTTAAACAAGTTGTTATGGGGTGAATTTTATCTAGGTCGGTTCAACGATTGGTTGAGTTGATTTTATGGAAATAGATGAAAACAATAATAAAAGAAGATGTCTAGGGAAGTCGGGTCACACATACAAATTATGTAAATGTTTAAATTAAAATAGGGATTGACAAAAGTGATAAATGTTTAGGCTTAAAGATATCCGTCTTACAACATTAGCATCTCGATATTAGCATCAACCATAGAATGGGTCCTAGAGGCTCTCGACTACTAGGTCATTTTACTAACACATGCAAAGTCTAACTCAAGTTCCGTGCCTCTCGACTTATAGAACTAATTAACCCACTTAATCAATTGTTTGTGTATGTTAAACAAAGATTAATCAAAGCAAAACGAGCATGTGATAGAAACAATTTATCGGTATCAATTTACCCTATTTCAACAATTACAAGAACAAATCATGCATGGCTTCCTTTAATCCCTAGACAAAAGAAATTACTCTAACATGATGAAATGTAAAGAAATGTAAACTAATGAAATAAATAACATAGTGGAAATAGAAATGAAATTACCTTGAATGGAAATAGAAATGTAGAACAATGTAATGGAAATAACTTGAATGTACTTAGAATTGTAACTAAAAATGGAAATTGTATTATAAATGTTAAAAGGAAATGTAAACAAACTAATGTAAATTAAGCTATACTAACAAATCTAACTACTAAATATTTAGAGAGAATTATATGTAAGAATTGTGTAAAGAGTGTGTGTGAAGATGTGTAAAAGTGTTGGAGTCAACACCCTTTTTATAGGAAATGAGGGTGAGAAACATAAAACCTTAATTAAGGTCAACCCCAAGTTATTACTCTTAATTTCTTGATTAATTGTTGAATGAATCTCATGCAAGCCTCTTAATGCCTCTTAATCACCCAATTAAGTGTGATATTAGCATCCAATATTCTCATGTGAGCATCTAAAGTTTTCCACCATAATTTGGACTTTGATCACTTGGGCTTTGACTTGCATTGACTTCATTAGTATTTGTTACTTCAATCCATTAAATCTTCATGCAAAAACCCATGCAAAATTCTACACTTGGTCCATCACTTCACTCTTGCTTAGCCTTGTACTCTAATCTTACATAATTAGTATAATTGAGCTCCTAAAAGCTCAAATTCCTACAAAAAGCAAATGAAACTAGAATAATAATATTAGCTCAAAAACACTATGATAAGTGCCAAATGACATGAAAAGTAGAGCTAAATTAAGGGGTTAAAATGTATAAATTAGGCACTTATCAAACTCCCCCAAGTTAAGCCCTTGCTTGTCCTCAAGCAAGAAATCTATCCCATCAATTGCAAAATCCCAAAAAGCTAACAAGCAAATGATTCAAATCCTGATACAACATGGGCATAAGAAATAGCAACAACATGGGTGCGATTTACATGGCGGCGTAGCATGAATGACTTCAAAGAAACTTTTCGGCTCTTGCATGATCTTTTGACTTTCGGATTCTCACGGTCCACTCATAACTCAATTATATGTTAAAGGATATTTTTGTGAATAATCACTCAACTATCCTCGACTCATGAGAGTGTGCCTACAATCTAATATGGTAATCAATTCAAAATCAAGCCAAAACAATCAAATGCAAGCAAAAATGAAGCCAAAGGGTAAGAAGAAGGCTTTTTGTAATGGGTAATAAGGGGGAACATATGAATTATGATTTTGAGGGGCTAGGTGATCAAGCTAGCAACGACCAAACGTAAGGATGCTCAATCCAACCCAAATTAGAAGACAAAATGACTTAAGACTTCTTATATTACAAACCATAAGTAAACTCTCCAAAATATTTTGATAATCACATGAGAGCTACTTAATTCAACTTCTTCTTCCTTTCTTCAATATCAACATTTTGTCATTTCTCATTAATTTTTTTTTTCTTTCATTTCTTTCATTTCTTAATTTTTTTCTCTTTTTTTTTTTCTTTTCTTTTCACTTCCAATTCTTTTTTTTCATCAAATCCGGAAAGAATAACAATTCCGGCATACCAATTCACAATGACATAATTTTAGAGAACATCCCAATTTGAGCATCCCAACACCAAAAGTACTTAGCTACTAGCTTAACGAGGGTAGGCAATTTATAATGTAACTAGGATTAAATCATGTGAAGGGGGCTAGAAAATGGGCAAATTTTCAAAGTGAATTTGACTTCAAAATGCATAGCATATAATGAAAGTAATGCTTAAAAGAGATGAAAAGAAAACCATACTTGTGCATTTTGATGTAACACACGCCATAAGGAGACCTACCACTCACCTAAGAGAGACCGGATATGGATGCATCGGTCTTAAGGAGGCTCTACATTATTATTTGTGGCTTGCCAAAAGTCAAGATCAAGCCTACTTGGTTCAATTTCCATCTTCCACCTACTATGTCAAGACATCCCCATGCATGCTAAATCCCGTCAAAAATAACGAATCAAAAGCTATCAAACTATACATGGAACAAACAAGAGGGCATAAGTAGGACAAGCAAATAATTAGAGAAAAACCCAACACAATTTTTTTCAAAAATTCTCAATAAATCTACACTAGACACACTAAATCCCTCCCCCAAGCTAGAACACACAATGTCCTCAATGTGTGACACAAAGATGGACAAACAAAAACCAACAAAGGGAGAAAGGATGACACATGCGGAAATAAATAAAGGAAAGATAGCATACTAAAGTGTAGAAGCCTTCTCCAAGCTAGCTTGAAAACGGGGTAGTCCAATTCTGTAAACCCCATGGTCTAGTGCGGAAAATAAATATGCAAACGTAGTAGAGAAGTCGTAGATTTTTCAAAACTTTTCATAAATAAATCCAAGTGCGGGTTTACTATCTAACATGCGGAAAGAAATAGAGTCATACAATAATAAAAGTCAAACGGGGGAAAAGATATCCCACGAATATTGGTACAAAAAGGTGAGTCTAACGAAGGATGTAAACTAATGGTCGAGATGCTCGCTAGCTCACACATGTCTTCACCCCATCAATGCATCACTAATACCTGTCATTCATGTAAACATGAACGCCACAGTCAGTGGGGAGTAACTCAGGGTTCTCCCAGCCACATCATGTCAAAATACAGATAGACAAGAACATATTATAGCATGTGAAACATACATACATGAATATCATGTGGGATGCATAAAAGAGACCAACAACATAATATACGTGAAGGAACCCGTAGCCATTTACTTTGGAACCATATAACAAACAACGAACGGGACGTGGCTACT
>JAGPOY010005489.1:0-10985 GCA_018983105.1 Silene uniflora
ATATGAATAGAGTATAGGCAATCCCGAAAATGAGCACATGTTATGGGAGAGCCCACAACGGGTTAAGGCTGGAAAAGAGAGAGAGAAAAGAAAGGAAATGGAAGGGAGTGGTAGACTGGTGGAGAGGATCATGTGGGTGATTTTTGATAAGGGACATGCCAGGAAGGGTTGCCTCCTTCTGTGAGACCAACCACACTCTCTTTGCCTTTAAAGTTTACATACACTCTCTCCCTCCATATATTATTTGAATCATTGCAATTTCAAAATTATTTCCACATTGTCGTTATTCATCGCCGAACTACTTGAGCCTATTACTCCGTAATTGGTATTATAAATTTGATTAATTTGTACTCAAGTTCGGAATTATTGTTGCATTTCTTTTGATCCTAAATCAAGTGAATTGGTAGTTTTTACGCTAGTATTGGTGCATTGGTGCGTGAATTCTTAAGCTCACAAGTATAAAATGAGATCTATCAATTTGGATTTTAACTTATGAGCACTTAGATCAACTGGTAAAGGATTGTTCTATCTTAACTAGAGATCTCTTGTTCGAGCCCTGAGAATGAAATATTATTAAAGCTCACGAGGAAGAGCTTTATCACCCTAGTGATCCTACCGACTCAAATCCGGACTAAACAGGATGGTCTCCACCAAAAACCAATTTGGATTTTAGATATGGGATGATCACAAAATGACAGTACTTTCTCAAATACAAATACTTTGTCAAGGGTAAAAAACAAATGAAACAAAAGGGAAAGAAGTCTAAAGAGTTCTTGAAAAGTAGGTCAAAGGATTTATAGCTTAGTTTTGCACATGATTTTCATTAGTGGCACATCATGCCTACAAATTATAAGTTCATACAGTCAAAACACAATCTTCAAAGATCTACTTATTACTAGTACTACAAAATAGCATGCCTCCAGATCACATAGCTATTTCCTTATCGGAGCATTCGTATAATGGGAATACTCGGACTTGAAAGTTGGGGGTTTTAAGTATAAAATGAAATTTGCTTAGTAATAGTAATACTATCGAGAAACATGGAAAAAAAATCATAAAATTTTAACTAAAGGCAGCAGACCCCTAGCTCCGCCTTTGCATACACGTTAGATGGCGCCGTGTGGTTGACTGATTCGTTAACACTTTTAATTACCTTAAACTGTGCAAAAAGAGCACTAGATTAAAGTCTTTTTATGAATTAACAAATCTGTGATTGTCTAAAGTACAGTAGCTGTTTACTTGTTTAGAAGTAAATGTCATGTTGGCTTTGCATACAACAAGAAGTTATGTCAGGAAACAAAATTAGATTCTTACCCATCCTTATCTACCCCCAGATACCAGGGACCTTATCTTAGATTTCCCGTAACTTGAAAGGATCACAGATTACTCTCTCCCATACATAAACTCGATTATTAAATGATTAAGGAAAACAGTAGAATTAAGATTAAGCAATAAGAAATAACCTGAACAGTTGAATGTTTAACCCCCCCCTTGACTAAGATCACCAACGAGTTGTGAAGCTTGTGACGTCTTACAACCCGTTTAAATAATGATAAAAAGAGGTGGTTGTGAGATGTCATAAGCACATATTCGTCACAAGAATAGTTACACTAAGATAGATCCTTATCCTCTTCCTTAAACAAACGGTCAACCAAAAACTGTAATATTTATATTTTTCATACAGCTGTTAAGGGCGGGGAGTAGTATAGTTTAAGAATTTCTGGTTCAACAATTTTAAAATCCTTTCTCCAACAACTCTTATCTTCTTTCAACTTGCCAACTCTCATATTTTAGTGATCAACCAACAACTGAGATGCTACATGCCTACACCCACGCTCCCCAACCTTGGTACATTAAGTTTTTCTTAAACTAAAAAGGGATTTGGAGGCCAAGACCAAAGAGGGAAAACTATTTTCTTTGTTCAGTTAGCGGATAATGTTAGGGTACAATCAAATATCCGCATTGGTAAGTAGATGAAGTCTTACTTTATTTAAAAGACATCCACCACTCGATTAGAATGAGGCCTTTCATAAATGGAGCTCAAAAACATTTTCGCGCAAGTTTAGCCCAAAGCGGAAAATATCATACAAATTGAAGTAGTGGTGGGTACCAGACTATCAGTGGCAAAATGTGGTATCAGGAGCCGATGGTTCCACACTTTCACTAGGGCCAATGTACAGCGGAGCCAATACTAATGTGAGACGCTGGTAGAGGTAACAGTCCAAACAAATAATCTAAAGAGGGAAAAACTCTACGATCTTATTCCACCTTCCTACCCTTCATTCATCTCCACTCTCTTGTTAAAATCTTATCCAAATAGACTCTTAGGTTTCGGGGAAGCTAATAGCAACTTACGAAATGAACTGAACCACGGGATTAGCAGTGGATACAACCGCTCTATCCTTGCTTTCCAATTTAAGAATTAAGAGAAAGGAGACATGGACAGAGTGGTCTAACACAGAAAACCCATGGGGGAAGTATATTTATTTCGATACTCTGTTCGCTCTTATAGGAATATAGGATAGTAAGGATTTCCAAACTATTCTGCGCATTTTTTGAAATTTCTAAACAACTTACTGAAGAGGATGTGCACGTGAAGCTCGATATGTGAGTGTGCAACTTAAAATACACGGCGTTGGAGAACAACTATTCAAATACGTAAACAAACACTTCGACAAAGAATTTGTTGTATACAGATTGTGAGTGCTGTGACTAATTCTAAATAAACACTTAAACCCACAAGATGGCCAACAAGGCAGACATCAGGCATAAACCCACAAAACACTGAGCAAAAAAGTTAGAAGGAAAAGGAAATCAATCAGCTGGCTTTCTAAATTTGTTTCGGATGTCACGGATGTCTGAGCTCACTTAAAAACTAGTAACATGCCTAGTTGATGGGAATTAAAATTTAAAAGTACTTATCTAAGACACAATTCCAATTCTCTTTTAAGAAGTAAATTGAGTTTACAACAAGGGAAAACATGAGAATATGGTGGAGCCAGGCACGCTTTATGCTGTCTTCTCCCATAAATTAATACTCCTATCTTTCATTGTATCCACAATTAAAACAATTTCAATCATTTGATTGAATGGTTTGATAAGAATTGTTTACAACTTAATGTTACATAACAGTGGTTGGTAATTTATATGAAGGGGACTAACCTGGATTAGTGGAGAGGACTTGGATGATTCCATTATACCGGCAACGACACCATCATTGATTTAATGATACTGATGAGAGATATGTGCACACGAATATGTGTTGCAACTACTCCATCCATCCTTAGCAACCTAATCATCAAGTTTTGTAATATTTTAATGGTTATTAAGCTAGCAAAAAAATAGAAGACTATCGTTAAAGGGCATAAATACTGTTGAAATGATACGGCAGACCATGGTATAAAATTACAGTATTCAGTATTCATTGCGAAAGACAGAAGCGTATTATGACTCAAATGGTGTGTTCAAAGTTGCAGTCCATCACGACTTGCTTTTGTATCACTCATGCAAGCCGTATCCGTCTAGTAGGGCTTTATTAGCCCCATTTCGACCAAGTATCGATAGAGTATAGGTCAAATATTGGCCATTTTGGCAAAATATCAGCATTTTTGTAACTCTATACGTAAAAAATATATCATCCTTTAAATTACAGTTGATACGTCACTTAATGGCCAACATATGATACCACGAGGCAAACTACCCAGATAATTAGGAAATTGAGTTAATCAAAAAAAATGGGGAAAAGATCATATGATTATTGTATGAAGTATGAACTTAGACGGCTGTCAACAAATAATAAGCTTGAGAATAGAAACTGACAAAGATTACGCGTTTAATAGAGAATTATCAGTTTAATAATAGTACGGCAGAGGCTCCCAACAGCTAAAAATCAATAATCAAGCCCAAAAAATATGGGTTGATACTTGATAAGGCAAATGATTGGTCATAATCATGATTAAGCTGCGCATCGTATAGCAGACAGGATGATCTAATGATTCCTTTTCCATGACATGAAAATTCTTTCTTCTAGAACAATCTAACAGCTTGACTTTGCAAAGAAATCCATGGAAAACCAAGGGGGAAAATTTGCCTTAGCCTAGGCATGCCTCAGTGCACATATTTAAACCAAGTTTTGAAGAGGGATTCTTTTTCTCCTTGTGCCTGTGGCGAAGACCCGTTTTATGTACAATTTAACAAATACGCTAACAAACTTCATCTTTGTAGTGTGCTCATGACTCGGGGTTTCATTACCTAACACTACAGGAAGGGATTTTGTAGCCTACAGCAGGTTGTGTCAAATCAAACAAATACGCTGACAAAATAAAGCTAACCTAGGTAATCTGGAACAAATATTAAATCAGACGGCACATATAAGATGCAGGGATTCCAGACTAACAAAGTCAAACAAAAAACAAAAGGATGGCCTTTTACAGTAGTCTTAAAAGCCACCAATGACACCAACAGCCACAAAAGACCAACATTACTACCAACACCCAGCCACCAGCATAGCCCCTCACCTCTTTCACTTGAACGGCAAGAAACCAGCATGAAAAAACCCACCAACCAATTTCTTCTTTCAATTACGCTTTCATCTTCACCTTCATCTAAGGCCTGCAAACACGTGCCCACTCTCCAGCCACCATTTTTGCCATCAGTGAATCACTGGAAACTGATGTATACCCCCACAAAGACCCATGTTCACCCACTCCCGAAAAGGGCAAAACAGAGAAACTAGGTTATGAGATTGTCCGCAGCTGGTAGAGGACAGGAAGGCTTGCCGGCAAAGGCATGGTGGGCTTATAAGTGAGGTTGACTGGTTGGGGGAGCCAGTGAGTGTATGGTAAGTTTAAGGTGATGAGCGAGTTACGTACGGGTATACAAGTAATCGTATTGCTTAATAGGGCTTCTACCCTACTTAACTTTGGTTCTTAGAAACGGTGCAAAAAACACATGTAGACAATTCAATGGAAAGGAACGAGTAATCTGTAGACTAAAATCATGAACATGGCAGAATAGATTTTATTATGAAAAGAACATTTAAAATGTGCGCCCACTCTTGCGTTAAGGGAGCTTCAAACTACACAGATATCACACGATGATCAAACAGTTTTCCTAAAAGCGTCCTATTTGTTGACCTAGTATTAGTTGCTTGTAACATACTCCAAGTGTGCATTTAGAGAAACACTAAGTATCCAAGTGTTAACAAGAGACTGGGGTTCATTAATATGCTGGAGACACAGCTAGCCAAAATTTAAGCCGCTAATATATGATTAATCATAGTTCATTTCATTTGTGCTTGCAACCAAGTAGTACCCCTTCACACTCAAGTCTCAACAAACTAATCGAGACCGTCTGAGAATTAGACACGTTATTTTGGGATAACACAGCAAAAATTTCAAAACTTATGCAAAGCAGACTAGAAGCCATTAAGCATGGAACTGATATCCGAGCAATTGTTTTTTATTGAAGACAATATAATCAATTCGACAGCTAAAATAAATGAAGTACCTCACTCTCTGGCACTTCCAGTATCTTTGATGCGGGTAAAAATATATCAGGCGCAGGCTTTAAATGTTCAAATGCATCGGCTGACACTGGTGCTGAATCTGAAAAATATGAAGAAGATTGAGCTGAGGGATCAGAAAAGTTCAAACAAATATCAAATTTTATTATGTTCCCAACTTTTCATGCAAAAGAGCACATCATATCAATGATGGCAGAATATTAGCATTCAAACTCCTAAATATTTACTCCCTCAGTCCCAAGCATTTGTTTACCTATTCCATTTATGGGTGTCATCTCATTCATTTGTTTACCTTTCTATATTGGGAATTTTTTTGAAGGGTAATTTGATCATCCACATAATCAATTGTCCACTTGTCACTCAATAACAACACCCACAAATGGCCCCCTCTCCTCTTGTTGGTCTTTGTGCCAAATCCAAAGGTAAGCAAATGACCAGGACGGAGGGAGTATTTGACAGGAGTATTTCTGAGTCTCTGACGGACATCATTCTTATTATGTACCATGATTTGTAAAAGTATCATGTCTATTGAGTTTCAAACCCACTTCTGGAATGGGGTTCAATAGCTCGATTCATTCATTTTGTTTATCACATTGCACAAAAGAATCCGATCACTGAGATCATATAACAGAACTTTCATCAACACAATAACATTGTTGCAGCATTACAGGATTTACAAGGCAGAAACAGAGAGCAAATCCAGACAATTCAAACAAATAACAAGCATACGAAATAATCGTCTGCTCTGCATTTCATAGATTCATGAATCTTACAGTTCAATAAGCAAATCAGCAGCAGAAATATTTCCATCCACCTTGACAAAAGCAGCATTCGACCCAACAGTGATGTTGAGGCCCTTATATTTGCACTGTTCATTGAAATATTCAATGATCTGTTAGAAACTGCTAGGCGTTGAATAATTCTAACATGATTCAAAGAGAATTCTGCCTGATTTACCTGAATAATGATTTCAGTGGCACCTAGGAAGCCTAATCCAGGTATCGGTTTCGCATGCTGCAAGAGAGGTCAATAGTTCATTGAGATTACTTCTTAAAGATGGACATATTTGAATAGACAAGATTCAAAACATTCTTCAACAATTTCACAATTTCCTGTTTGGAGTTCCGACTAAATTATCCATATATCCATCAAACAAGATTCACAAAGTCACAATATCAGAATGCAACTATTATATTGCATCTCAATTCCAAAAACACAATTAAAGCTTCGAATTTGTGACTACGCATATGCATAGTCAAATAATCACAATTATATATGAATCCTTCGTGTGCAGTAATCAAGCTTCACATAATCAACATTATCAGAATACAACGCGAATAGCGCATTCAATTACGTTCCGTGACTACGTATTAGGCATAGTCAAATAATCACAATTTTTGTATGAATCCTTCGTGTGCATTGATCAAGCTTGACATAATCAAAATTAATAGAATACAACTCGAATATAGCATCACAATTAGCACTTCCTATTTTCCTAACTAAGTATTTCACATAGTCAAATAGTCATAATTTTGTACATGAATCCTACGTGTGCATAATCAAGCTTCAAATAGTCAAATTTATCAATATGCAACTCGAATACCGCATCTTCAACCTAAACACACATTCAACATTTCGAAACTGTGAGTATATCACATAGTCACATAATCACAATTAAGTATATGAATCCTTTGCGTGCATTAATCAAGATTCACATATAGCATCTTCAATCTAAGCACACATATAACGCTTCAAAATTATGACTATAACGCTTCGAAATTATGACTATGCATAACACATGCTTCGAAATTATGACTATAACACTTCGAAATTATGACTACGTATATCACATAGTCAAATACTCGTACTCCCTCTCTCCCCGTGAATAGTTTACATTTGCTTTATTTTGTGAGGGGAAAATAAAGCAAATGTAAACTATTGATTGGGACGTAGGGAGTAGTAATTTTTGTATATCAATCCTACTGGTGCATTAATCAAGCCTCACATAGTCAGAATTATCAAAATGCAACTCGAATATCGCATCTTCAACCTAAATACACAATTAACGCTTCAAAATTGCGACAATTAATCGCATCTTCAACCTAAATACGCAATTAACGCTTCGAAATCGTGACAATTAAGTATATATATCAATCTTCTGCTGAATTAATCAAGCTTCGCATAATCACAATTATCAGAATTCAACTAGTAGATCGCATAACAAAACACGCTATTAAGCTTGGAAACTTCAAATTTACGAACGGGCGAAAGGATTAAACATCACAGGCAACGATTAATTTCGCAAATTAAGCTGTTATTAACATCAAAATTACAATATTAATAAGAATAATTCGACAAAAAATAATTCATGAAAGATTAATTAGTAATTAAAAACGAGAAAATCAATACCGATTCTCATAAACGGAGCGAAATAATCGACGCAAAATTCGGCGAAAATTCGATGATAGCGGTTCTAGAAGGTTCTTCACTAGCTTCTTTTCTCATCCTGGTAGAGTACTCAAACTGCGCGCCAAAACGACGTCGCTGTGACATCCAACGGTAAAGTGGAAGATAGATAGAGAGAATTTGGAGCGAAATGTGGAAGAGAGAGAAGTGGACGTCGTTTTTGAGTTTGTTTCTCTCTCTTCGAGTAGACGCTCGAAACAGTGGAACTGAAATAGTGAAATCCGGCGTTCAATTGGCGCGGGGAAATTGTCGGCGTTTTGAAACAAATTATAAGCAACTAGAGTTATTACCTTACTACGTAGTATAGATAGATCCCGCGTAGCGTACATGCGCCGCGATGTTTATAGAGTTTTTTTTTTACAAGTGTATTGCTTTTTTTTTGGTACGATTTTAGTGTATTAGACTATTAGTTATAGTTTATAGTTTTAAAATTGGCATTTCATTAATTTCTCAAATTTTACCCATTATATTTTGATATTAGAGAAAAAAAAGATAAACAGAATACTAATTCAGAGAATCGAGCAAAAGTTACGAAATGTGCATATAATTTAATGAATTTTTTTTTTCTACAAAATAGATGCTTTCATTTTATAAATTTTCTTAAAATAACTTTAATGATTTTTTTACCAAAGTAATAATATCAATTTACAGATTGTTTTGTACAGAATATGTGTCAAGCTATTTTATAATTAATAATAACACTGAAAAACGATTTAGCAATTTAAAGTTTGTGGTTTATATCATTTTACTTTTAATTTTAATTAAAAGATAAAAATTTATAGTTTAAAGAAAAAAAAAATTATAACTTCATTAAAAGATTGTAGTTAAATGAAAATATAATAGTAAATGAGCTCTCATTTATTTCCTTATTTAGGGAGATTCCTTTTGGAGGGAAAAATTATTGAGAAAGTTTAATCTCTTAGCATAAGGGGGATTTTTTCCTTCAAAATATTTTGACCCGTCATAATTTCTGATTACAAGTTCAAAGTGAGAAAAATGAACATACATCGGATGTAATACCTCCAATTTTTTGGTTTTTGAGCATTTATGTATATTTTTGTGAGCTTATTTCCTCAGACTCTATTTGTTTTTGAGCATATGTGTATTTTTTTGAGCATATTAAAGTTTATAAGTTAGATTTTAATTTTTTTCCGTCAAAACTCAAATTTAACTAAACTTATATGTAATGTTATTGAGTTTTATTGTAATTTTTTAGAGCTTAATGTTTAAGTGAATAAACTCAGAAATTTTATGGTAAAACTCATAATTTTTAAAACAAAACTCAAAATCTTTATTAAAATGCTCAGAAAATCTAGAGTTGGTGGTAGTACCTCAGATATATAATCCACTTACTGGTTCAAACTATTGTTTTCTGATATAGTAGCGTAGAGTAATTGAAAATCAAATTATTTTCGGTGTTACTCTTTCAGATGCGGATTTTACTCAATTACATACAATTTTTTTATTAATTTTCCATACACTACCTTTCACCCAAACAATCCAAAATCTTTCTTTTCCCCTTCTCAAAACTTAACTCAATTTTTTTCACCCTAAATAGAGGTAGAAACAGAGTTAATTATCATCCATAATAAGGGTTAAAGCCTAAAAGTGACTCTATAATTATGTAATTAGATCTATATTTAATAACAACTCTACCGCGTCTGGTGCGTGCCAGTCTCCACCGTGCCTGGCACAAAATTTTGACGAAAATCACGTCGGAGCCCGTCTCAAGCTCGTCGTGTCGTGCCTGTGCTTCCTCGATTTACTCATCGGGCTGGGTCATGTCGTGCCGCCCACCGGCACGAAGCACGAATTGCCAACTCTAATTGGCATGCCAATGGCCAACAATTTCATTGAATATGGTTTACAGATGTCAGGCCACCTACACATTTCCTTCGTTGATTTGATTAGAAGGTCATTCATGGTACTCGCTTCGGAGTTCGGTTATCTACATTGCATATTAAATAAGTAATTACTCCTTTTTAATAATTAAAATCACATCGGCTATTTTTTTCAGTGAATTAATTATTCATTTTCATGTTAGGTGATGCGTGTCGATGCACACCAAAAATAAGACCTAAGTCTACTAACTAGGTAGTCAGGGGAAGTAGGGTCGATCTCCACAGGGAGGCAAGATATCTGTTTAACGGTTCGCTAATTGGGTCACAAGGGGGGTTTAAAGATTTGATTACTAAACTACTAAGGAAGATAAAGAGAGAGATAAAGGGAGAACAAGAGAAAGAGATTAACTAGGACAGTCGGTTCGCCATGTTAATTAAGTCAAGTAGTCTAAGTCTCGGGTCAATGCAAATACGATCTAAGGGGTAACGAACGTCGCTTTTCGGTCCTTAATTCGCCCTAAAACACAAATAGCTTAGCTGTCGCCCTCACTACCGTGTTCTAATGTTTGCTACGAGTCTCACCCTTTCCAACCTTTTGGTCTAGGTCAAGGCTTACTACGGTCAATAGTCTAACTACGTCGACTCAATTAGGCTATTACAATTATATGCAACAAAACATCATAGATCTTATAAGCGCAACCTAATACGATTACTATCCTAGCATAACATGGGTAACCTAAGTCCGAGCAAAGGAATTAGCTACGATAAAATAACATAACTAATAAAGCATAAAGAGAAAATACCGTTTAAAAGGGAAAAATTGATTGCAAAGTTAGATCCGGAAAAATAGAACAAGCCGCAGAACAGGAGCTGCCTCCTCTCCGTCGATGATGAGATCATTAGAGACCTAATCATCCTATTTATAATAAACTTAAAACATAATTTAACCTAATTGCGTCACGGACCAAAGCCCACAACTCAAAACTACTCGATCGAGCACAATAAGCTCTCGATCGATCATTATTATTCAAACATATCACTCGATCGAGGACAGTTCCTCTCGATCGAGGACTTCCTATTTCTACGCTTACTCGATCGAGTAAATAACCTCTCGATCGAGTCCTTCAGCACCACCACTCCTCTCGATCGAGGAC
>JAGPOY010005490.1:0-10984 GCA_018983105.1 Silene uniflora
GCATAAATGTGACTGTATTTTCATACCTTCACATCTCCCAAACGTGTCCTATAGGTGTGACTTATAGGGACCAGTTGATCACCGCCATCCGTATGACAGTAACGTCAAACTTATCTAGCAAGCCAACCGTTACTGATAAACGTGGATCAACTGATAATAATACAAAAGTATGCCCTTGTGATCCTTTAAGAGATTTATAAAGTCAGTGCACTAACTGTAGAGGACACCAGCCCCAACAATAACCATGCTAAAAGGGTTACTTAATCGAGTTTGAGAGTGAAATCCTGTAGATCAATCAAACAACTTGTTAACATATGAAGTAGGATATCGAATAAGTTTAGCCTAGTGGTTATGATGAGGCAATGCGGATAATAGATATCATGTTCGAATATGAACTCCCACGATTCATGGCAAAAAAACATTGAATTGATAAATCAATCTGAAACATCCAATTTTACAACTTAAATTAATAATTTTACGTACTTAACATTTTTGTACTAAATTAATCATTTTCCGTACTTAAATCATTTTTGTACTTGTAATTTTCGCCAAGTGAGATTTTCCAACCATTGACCCGAAAATGAATTAACCAAAACAACTGGTAGTGATTTATGCCCGAAACGAGCTAATAAGAACAAATCTGAACCAAGCCCAAACCTTTTCCAACCAAGAATAGTAGAATACACTCTCGAAATGATCCGTCCTAAATTTATCCGGAGTAATTCATTCACTGGTCTACCAATCCATTGTTATTGGTGCCCCACTCTAGCTTCGGCCTGACCCGACGATTGGATCGCCATTGGCAAGGCCCACCTGACCCACTAGCTTACTGGACCGACCGATGTATGAAATGGGTTGGTTCAAAACTTGCCTTTCCTACCCAAAAAAAAAAACAAAATTGGTCCAATCAATTCGGCCTGACCAACTTAGCCACTGCAGTTCAGGGTCAACCGATGTTGAACAATAATTCAGGGTCAACCGGTCAAGCCTGAGTCAGTCCGACCCAACCCATTCACTCCACATACCGATTAAGTTTCACATGGGCTAAACCATTCTCTCATCGATGTCAATCGGGCCACGTTAACTCCACATAAATGGAAAGGAAGGAAAAGAGGAGGAGTAAGAGAAAATAAAGAAATGGAAAGGAAGAAAGGGAAATATAAATGGAGTATGATTAGAAAGAGGAGTAGGATAAAAGTTAATATCTGAGTTCAAGAAAGTGTTTGATAAGACATTTAATAACTCACCATAATCCTTAACGAAAATCTTTTGAACAATCATCATTGTGATAATAAGCAATAAAGCGAAAGGAGTTTTGTGAGCTATTTTTTTTTTACCATCATACTCCAAATCTATTGAAAAGGAGAAGAATGGGGAAATAGGCGACGACAGATGGGAATGGGAGAAGAGAAGAGGAGAAGTGGATGACCAAGTAGCAGTGGTGACAGGGAAAGAAAGTGGGAAATATAGATAGAAGGGGAGGGATGGAATGAGACGTGATAAGAGGACGAAGAAACTACATTGCAAAAGGAAATCACGATGAAGAGAAGAAGGGGGAGAAAGTGGCGATAAAGGGGAATGTGAGAAAGGATAAGAACAAGAGATAAAGGGTAAGGTGAAAATGGGAGATAAGAAGGAGGCGACTACAACGCTGAAGAGAAAGGGCATTAGAAAATAGGAGGCATGAGTGGAGGAGGAAGATAGAGAAGAAAGGGGAAGGAGGAGGAGATCATGAGGAGGATGCGACAACACTGAAGTGGAAGAGGCGAGGGGAAGAGAAGGTGTAAGAGAGGGGAAATATGAAGATGAGGGGGAGAAGGAGAGTAAGCGGGAGGAGGAAAAAGGGAAGGAAAGAAAGAAAACAAGTGCAGTTGGAGACTTGGAGCAGTATGTTCACGTAGGAGGGGAGTAGTAATAGGATGAGAAGTGATTATAATGAAAATTAAAAAAATTGTAAGAATTCACTTAAAAATAGAATTTATTCAAGTAAGAGAATGAGGGAAAAGAAGAGGAGGTAGAGAGAGGGAAATGGAAGGGTGTAAACGATAAGACAAAGAGGAAAGAGAAAGAGGTGAGGAGGAGAAACATTGACATGTAAGAAGAGGACTAACATGAGAGAAAGTGGAGGAGGATAGAAAATGGAAGATATGTAAGAGGAGGAAGGGAGATATTCAATTGCTTTCATTGTGCCAATGGCCGCTGAGTACAAATACACCATTAATCATCCACAACCAAGCTTCATCTATGATGTGGAAACGACTTTTACTAGATTACAACATTCAACGACGTAACCCAAGTTGGGGGTAATAACCAAGACGCCACGACCCCCAGTGTGCCGAAATACCATACTCAACTCTGAATATAATAACTACACGAAACGAGGATCAATAGCAAATCTGTGTCATTGGCTTCTTAAACGAAATACTAACACCTGCGCAATAACTAACACCGGAACACCGAAGTTATCGTTACAAACAAAAGCCATCCAACTTACGGACTAACCTCGCCTTCACTATAACTGCCATTCCACCAACAAAGGTGACTTCAGGCAGGTCACCGGCCTAGGTCGCGGGATTTTGGCACCGCGCCCAACGGGCGCGGCGCAAAAACTAGTATAATTAAAAAGACAATTTGAGTGTGATTTTTACTCCATATGGCATTGCTAAAATACATAAAAAAAATCCAATAAGTATCTTATACATGTTTTCAATTTCACAATCAAAATTTACTCTCATAATTAAAGGTAAAATAAATTTAGAAAATTAAATGAAAAACCTTTTAAAATTCCACAATTTACTTTTTTTTTGTACCATCATGGAATAATTAATTTTTAAAATTGTAATCAATACTATATATTAATTCCAGAAACCAAGGGACTTCAATGCAATTAAATAAATCTATACAAATTAATTATACTATATAGTTTTTAATCATATCACCGTGCGATGGACCTGAACAAGGGACTTCATTGCAAATATTATATAGTTTTGCCTTAAGTATAAATTTAGAAAACATCAGAATATGGAGATTTTCCTTAAAATAAACATGCCCCACTTATGGTATTAAATTATTAATTATATAAAGAAGATGTTAATTTTTTAAATTACACGAATATAATATTAAGTATGTTATAGTTTGGAAACTATTAAAATGTAAATAAATAAGTTAGATTTCCATAAAAAATATAATTTTCCATAATTTTTTTGGTTTGATTTAATGCATATATGTAATATATTTATATAAATATATAAGTCTCTTAAAATTGCATGTCTAAAGAGTAAAAATAATTTTCTTAGTAGGCAAAAGAATTGTATTAACATTGGATATAATAATACGAGGGTAATCACTCAATTGAATAGTCAAAGTACCAATATTAGCAACAAGCGGGGTAGTGAAAGTAATAGAAGTAACAACAAGAGTAGTGAAATTACCAATACTAATGCGGTTGTAGTAAAAGTAGCAATAATTACGGCGGGGTAGTGAAAGTAACAATATTAGCAACGAGCGGGGTAGTGAAAGTAGTAGAAGTAACAACGAGTTGGCGGGGGTAGTGAAAGTAATATAAGTAACAACGGGAGTGTAAAATTATCAATATGCGGCGGTAGTCAAAGTAACAATAATTACGGCGGGAGTAGTGAAAGTAACAATAGTAATAACGAATGTAATAAAAATAATAGAACTAACAACAAAAGAAAGTATATATGAACATCTAGGTAACAACCAATTGATTTAAGTAAAATATTAATAGCGGGAGTAATGATTTTGTCTCATAATTTATTTCATCGTAATTTTAATATATATCATAAAAAAATATATTAATGCTAAATTTATGAGTTATGCAACTTTAAAGTAGTTTTATTTAATTAAAATTAAATTTTAATGCTAAATAGAGGTAGCCCGGGCGAAGCCGGGCACCCATACTAGTATAATTAAAAAGGCAACTTGAATCTCATTTTACTCCATATGGCATTGCTAATACATAAAAAAAAAAATAAGTAACTTATGTTTTCAATTCCACAATAAAAACTTACTCTCATAATTATTGGTAAAATAAATTTTGAAAATTGAATGAGAAACCTTTTAGAATTCCACAATTTACTTTTTAAACCATTTATGAAATAATAATTAATATTTTCAATTATGTTATTTGCTTTTCCAATTCATTTTTTTCCAACTCCCACTATTACATGACATTAATTTATTTCACTCATCAATCACATGAAATTTTTAAAATGTAATAATTTATTAACTTTTATTGATTGTTTAAATATTGACAACATAACATGGAATTATAATTAAATCTTTAAATAATAATAAATCTATGCAATATATATAAAAAGGCTAGATAAACCATCAAAATTTATTCCATAAGATATTTTCTAAATCCATTAATTTTTATTAATTATTTAATTATTGACAACAACATGAAATATATACAATAATATAAAAAAGAACTAACATTACGCACATTTTTAAGTGATAAGCTAAGTGGCATAACTATGTGATTTTAAAGAAGTCATATTACAAGTCTTATCATATTTTTTTTAAAATGATTTTTCTAATATTAATTCTTATAATTATAATCTTATAAAAGACTAATAAAGGTAATAAACTTTTTATCTCCCTCCACTTGAATAATACCTTATTCAATTCACCATGACTTTTAACTACAATTTTCATCTTCTTTCTCCATAACTCATTTCTCAAGTTACTTTATAATGATTCATATTTTTAGTTTACCTTGAAAACTTTCATGAAATTATGGCTTCTTAATTTCTACTTTTTTTTTTTTTTATCTTAAGATGATAGTGTTCATTTCATAAGCATAACAATACATGCATTTTTTTTTTTGTATCATCCAAGAGCTCATTTGTTTTTCTCATGTTATCTTTTAATTTCCACTACAATCATTTAATCTCTTTTGATAATGTTTGATTGTATTTCGTGGGTATCTGATTTTGGCATAATACTAATTTGTATGTACAATTGATAAATTTCAGGAAGAAGACATATACTTGGATATCAATACACGAAAAATGACAACTTACAAGTATGTAAATTTTTATGAGTTAGCATGTTTCTCAAATTTTTCTTAGATTTTTTTGGGAGATTTCCTATTTTATCCAATACATAAGAATAATTTGGGGCCATTATGACTCTGAATATCGAGGAGACCACGACCATGGAAATAATTTGGTTATTTACTAAATCCGTATCATGTATCATTTAACGCTCAATTGATTGGTATGTTACCTAACTAATTTAGTTGAGTTTTGTATCATTGTATTCCTACTTTCATTAGTGCGTGTTTACTTAGATCTTACTAGACGAACCTATTGGCATTAGTACGACACCAAGTATCATCACCCGGTACTTACTAAGTCACTAGCATAAATTGATGTAAAATGATGTACAATAGAAAAAAAATGTCTTGAAACATAATTTTAAATGACACTCGTGATTCTTCACGGGTCACAAAACTAGTTACAAATAATAAGTCTTTTTGTTTTCATATTTAGCTTGATACTTTTTGCAGGGAAAACATTGGAGAGTTTTATTCTCGTAGTATATAGGGGAATTTAATTAGTAGTTGTTCATTCATGGACGCAGTTTGCTCATTCACGAACTTTTTGTCATTTGTTTTCCATACTATACCCTTTTAAAAAAATAACCAAATTTTCTCTCTTCTCCTCCCTAAACTCATCAATCGATTCAATTATGGATATTAACACTCATGTTGCTAATGTAATGGTCATGAGTTAATTAATTATGTATGAATCATATTAAATTAGAGAGATTTAGTTAATTATTAAGGTTAATGAATTAGGGTTTATAACTTTTGTGTTGGTGAAATTAGGAACACGAGAAGGTTGTTGGGTGGAAGGGAAAGGGGCAGAGTTCGGACGTCGGAAGGCGGCGTGTGGTGGCCGGCGTCGTCAGAAGGCCAGGGAGAGAGCCACCAGAGATGTGTGTCGCGTGCTATTGCCAGCGTTTAGGGTATACTGCCGGTGTGGTTGCCGGCGTTTTGGTGTGGTGCGGTCATGCGAAAGTTGATTCTGGCCAGTCGCCTCACAACGTTGATTCCGGTCAATCTAAGGAAGGGAGGCGGCAGGAATAGGAAGAGGAAGGGACTGAGGGACGGCGGCAGGGAGGCGATGGTTGTGGCATGTTGGTTCATGAAGTTGGGGCGGTGCGGCGGTTCTCAGAAAGGCATGTATGGTTGTGGTGGTTGTATGTGGTGGTTGGATGGTGGTTTTTGTAGTGAATAATTGAAAAGCTTATTGAAATTGGAACAAAGTGGGAAATGATGGCACAAAATGTCAAGGGTATAATGGTCATTCATATCCATGATTGAGTAAAACCCGTAAATGAAAGAGCACCACCCTATTAAAAGATTATATTTTGATAAAATGATAATAATCTAAAAAGAAAAAGTCTTTTTGTTTCCATATTTAGCTTGATACTTTTTGGAGGGAAATCTTTGAAAAGTTTTATTCTCTTAAATTTTACAATTAAGGTTTCATTCAAGAAGCGGTGGTTGGGGTGACAACGGTGGTTGGGGTGACATGGGTGGGACAACAAGTCGTCAGAAAGGGTGGGAGTAAGGTGGTTGTGTGGGGGAGTAGGGAGTAGGGATGGTGGTCGTGGGTCTGGGATAGGGGCAAATTTTGGTGGCCAATGTGTGGTGGGCGATGGTGGTGTGCGCAACAGTTGGTGGTGCGGGTTGTAACACCCCCACTTACCAAGAAGCCTTATCCAGACCTTCCCTAGAAAATAAGGACATTACCATCTCGGTTGCCCGAGGTAGAGTATATCAAATTGGCAATGAAGGAAACAACTTTAAACTTAAAAGCTAAGATTGCTTACACTGATACAACAAAAACAACAACAAAAACAACAACAACAACAACAACAACAACAACAACAACAACAACAACAACAACAACTATGGTGAGACTATCCTCTATCGGCCCAACGTGGTAAACGCTCCCTAACAAACACAGCAGAACAAACAACGCCAGCATCACCAAGGAACACCTGCTAAACCAACTGCTCACCATCCCCGAATGGATCACCACAGTTTTAAAAACGTAAAACGGGGTCAGTCAACTGCATAATCATATAAGTACAATAACAACGGAAGCAATACAATCATTAATCCACCACACTCCCCAACTCCCTCACTCACCAGTAACTGAATACACACCGAAATGTGTAGCCATGTCAGGTTACCTATCGTAACAGGTAACCCTCGCCGCCAATGGGGATGGCAACCTTACCACATAATTCCCGTTCATCGCAATGAGAAAACCCCAGAATTAATGTGCACAACCCCCTTGTGACGGGAGTCACAAGAGGTGAACATGGGAATGAGACTATCTCCCGACATAGTCCCATTACAATCACCACCACAATCACCATCTCCTTGATGTGTCCAATTTATATACAATTTAGTCCCCTAATTTAGCTCTATTTTACTCGATTATTTTACTTTAATTAGTGTTTTTGTGAGCTAATATTGCATTCTAGGTGTATTGCTCGTGTTTGTCGCATTTTGTAGGAATCTAAGCACTCAGCGGCTTTTTACCGTCATTTTAGCAAACATTAGAATTTGTAAAGCTAAATAGAAGCAAACTTGACATGGCATGACACTTATGGAAGAAATGAGAACGAAGTCCAAGCAAAGATGACACTAACATGTTGGTGGAAAAGGAAAGAAATGAGCCCAAGAATTGAAGCCTAAATAAAGTGATGGAGTTTAGAGCAAGCTTAGGATTCTACTTAGGATGCTCACATAGGGATTTTTGATGCTAAATTCTCACTTAAATCGGGTGATTAAGAGGCTTGCTTAGAATTTCTCATGACATTTAATCAAGAATTGAAGGAAAATTAAGAGTATGCATTAGATGCCATAAGATCTCTAATTCAACATGCTTATTCCTATATAAGGGGTGTTAATTCCACATCTTTTTACATCTCTTTACACACTTCCACATTATATTTCTCTTATACTTTAGCACAAAACATTAGTTTTTCAGTTCTTAGTTTAGCTTAGATTAGATTTCCTTTACGCATTTCCTTATTGTTCTAAATAATTCCTTTAGCAATTTCAAGTTATAATTCCAGTTTTATTTACAAGTTATTCGGGTTTTATTTGCGTTCTTCATATTCAAGTTCCATTTCCCTTATTACGATAATTTCATTTCTAGTACTTATTTCTTTCCATTTTCATCATGTTTATTTTATCGTATGTTATTAGTTTAGTTTTCAACATGTTTGAGTAGTTCTTTTGTCTAGGGAATATGGGAAGCCATGCATAAATAGTTCTTGTAATTGTTAAATTAGGATGAATTAATATCGATAAATTGTTTCTATCACATGCTTGCTTTGTTTTGATTAATCTTTGTTTAAAGTACACAAACATTGGTTAAGTTTCTTAATTCTTTCTATAAGTCGAGAGACACGGAATTGAATTAGACTAAGTATGTGTTAGTAGACGACCTAGCAATAGCGAGAGTTCGTTAGGACTCGTTCTATGGTTGACAATAATATCGAGAGGTGGTTGTCTTTAAGCCTAAACAATTATCGTTATTATCAATTCCTATGTTTAACTTGAGCGTTTGTATAATTTGCATGTATGACCCGACCTCCCTAGACTCTTCCTTTATTATTGTTGTTTCATCACCAACCGTAACCGACATTGATAAAATTCCCCTCATAACAACTTATATATCAACTCCCGTCTCCTTATGTTCGACCCCTTTTACTACATTTATTTGTGTCTAGAGTAATTATCTTTGAATAGGTGTGCGATAACCTATCACTCCTCCAATCCAATCAATCAATATCAAACAACAATAATTAAGCCCACAACAATCATAATACTCAAAGACAATTACGCAATCAACTGAGTAAGGAAAACCTACCTTATCACTATCCTGCAGAAAAGCATCGACACCGTATCCACGCAAAGACTTACATCAAATCCTAAAATCACAATTATATACAATTACCATGCTATCGAAGCCATTCACATAACCATTATTCAAAAACTTACGTTGAAGTACAAACGTCCCGATGACAAACATGGCCTGACTCGACGATCCCGACACGAGCTACGTCAATAACCCCTTGGGTATGGTATAGGTGAGACATAGGAATTGGGTAGTGATAAATGGGAGGTAAGGAGAGAGGTTTAGGTTTAGGGAAAATGAAGAAATGACGAAAATGACTCGTTGATGGTAACTTCCGCGTATTATAAAATCACGCCGACCGATGCGTACGCGGTCAGGTACACCTAACTCGTTCGAGTAAAGCCTTACTCGACCGAGTGGCCACTACTATGTCTAGTATTTGTTACTTAACTATACGTTTCGTCCCTCTGCCATCTCTTACTAGGGTTCCCTAGCGGTCAAAGAGTCAGTCAACGAGTCCCTAAAAGGGCGGGTATTACACGGGAAAAGTGCGACTGTTGGTATATGATGGTTGCGCATGGGTGGGGTGGCAGGGAGGGGGCATAGCACGTATGTGGGGCAGAGGAGGCGGTAGGGGAAGAGGTTTGGTGATGCTCCAGTCTAATCGGATTTGTAACTAGTTAATGTTGGTACAATAATTTTATATACTGTTGATGAAATTACAATAATTACTTTTTTAATGCATGAATTAAGTGTATGATTGATGTATTTAGTAAATTAACTTGTTGAAGGAAGAGAGAAGGAAAGGAGGAGAGAATTTTCTTGTTTTATAATAAGGATGTGGAATGGAAAAATTATGGGAAAAAGTTCATGAAAGAATAAAAGATGTGCATAAAAGAGCAACTACGTAATTATATTGTTATTCTGTATTAATTTCCGTATTCTATTCAAGATAGTCATCTTTTTTATAATCCATGCTTTGATTTTTTAAACTTCCTCTATATGATTACAAATAACGTATCGATCCTTTTCGACTTTAAGGTAGATCCTCTTTTTAGCACTGAAATAAATTATAGTACTATATGTCTTCAGTATAGAAACTTAAAAGAAAAAAAAAAGAATTTACCGGTATTTTAATAAGACACGATTATTTTAATTTCAATATCCTGTGGATTTATATTATGCCTATCTAAAATTACAAGAGTTGTATTTTATGAGTGTCTACATTTCTAAATGGACAAAAATAGAACAAAGAGATTAGGTAATAATATTGAACGTTAGGGTCTTCGCTTATCATTTCACATATGTCGTCCAAAGTATTAGGGATGACGAAAATGTTTTGGAAGGTCAAGAGTGTCAAGACTTTTGTTTTTCTTACTATGATAGAAGTTTTGACAATGGATTATAAAACATGCAAGACTTGGAAATAACTTTTAAGGTACATAATTATCGGAATGCGCAAACAGGTTTAAGTTTACCAAAAAAAAAAAAAAGGATTTTGAGGCATATATAGAGAAAAAGAGACGAGAGACAAGTAAAGTGATAGATGGGCTCCTAAATTTATGTTAAATCACGTAATTCTATCTTATATAATATCAAAAAATAGAAATGCACATTTTCTTATTCTCATCCAAACTCCAAAAAAAATTTGCTCCTTTTTTTCCTCCATATTTCTTATGTAAAGAGGTGACTATGGATTACTTCCCGTCACCTCACGGGCATAATTACAGATATGGAGGTGGCAGGAGAGTCGAGTTCTATGGGATTGATAGAGAATCAAGGGTGGATCAGATGTACGTAGCTAGATCACGTGCACGTGGCCCGCCTAGTGGATTTCGAAAGGTGCCACGTCGATCATCTTCATCATCTTCTTCGTCATTGTTTTCCATCAAGGCATGGTATAATAATCCTGACCAAAAGAGAAAAAGAAGATTGGCCAAGTATAAAATTTATGCCATAGAAGGTAAAGTGAAGAGCTCTTTCAAGAAGGGTTATCGCTGGATCAAAAGAAAATGCTTTCGTATTGTACATGGGTATTGATATTGTACACGATGATAAGGCTTCTCATT
>JAGPOY010005491.1:0-10984 GCA_018983105.1 Silene uniflora
ATCACCACACATTTCCTATCTTTAAATAACCCCACCATAATAAACAGAGGACTAATATTTATAACGAGTACAAAGCTAATATAATGTCGAACAATATCACCATTTGCTCAGTTGACTTGCCACTTGTTCTATTACTCGAGTCGTTGAGCCAAATCAAGCCATCATTCTTCTATTGCTCCTTTTTTAAAATACATTTTTTTAAAACTTACTCTCTTTTAAAAAAAAAAATTTAAAAATAACACCTAAAATTTTGCAAAAAAATTTGAAATTGCTCCCTAATCCATATTTTTGCATTTTTATGACAACATTGCCTCTTATTTTTTTTTTTCTCATATGTTTATCGACATCTGTTACAACTTTATCCATCTTTCTACCACCCAAGGACTCCACAGTAAACCACCACAATCATCAACCCAAAATCCCCCATCATATTCGTCATATGAGAATAAAAACTTAGGGCCACTTTTGACATAAATATGTAAAAATAAGGGTTTGAGAGCAATTTTTAAAATTTTGCAGTACTCTAGGTGTAATGTTTGAATTTTTTGTAAAAGAGTGTAAATTTAAAAAAAAAATGTATTTTAAAAGAAAGTTATTGATAATTTATTTTATTTATAACGAGCACAAAGCTAATATAATGTCGGAACAATATCACCATTTGCTCGGTTGACTTGCCACTTCTATTTCTCGAGTCGTTGAGCAAGTCAAGCCATCATTTTGTCTCATACAGTACATTCATGATTGTGACAAATGACAATTCAAGTGAAAAGTAGCCCATTAAATAAATTATGTAGGGATCCTTAATTTAAAGTCCCCAGTCATTCTATAAACACAAAATCTCATTGAAGATACACCATATTCGTCACAAATGAAGATGGATACCATTTTCTCTCACAAAATACCCATGAGATGTGAGTGGGGGAGCACAAGGGGAGTGCCCACCTTGTCCCCTCTATCCATTTCCTCTCACAAATTACCCGTTGCAAGATCCGACCCATCTTCAGCAAGACTTTTTGTTCTATAAAAACAATAAAACATGACCTGAAAATTATTCCACCATTTGAAAAGATGTATGAAACACAACATATCCTAACAACAAGACTGTATAATGCAGCAATGATAGGAGACTTGAACTCCTTACACAACTTACTCTCTGAAGATCCATTCATCCTAGATCGATGCATCATTCAAAAATCAGACCGCTACATGCAATCCCCATTGCATGTAGCGGCAAATCTTGGTCACTTAGACTTCACCACTGAAATTCTACGTCTAAAGCCTGAACTAGCCAAGCAGCTTGATCTATCAACTAGATCATCACCACTTCATTTGGCCTCGGAGAAAGGCCATTTAGATGTCGTGAAGAAGTTAGTTGAAGTGATGCCTAATATGTGCTTTGCACGCGACCAAGATGGCCGCAACCCTGTTCATGTCGCTGCCATTAGCAACCAAATCCTTGTGCTTGATTTCCTTATTTCTATGAACCAACCAGCGGCCCGAGAAAGAACTAATGCACATGAGACCATTTTGCATTTGTGCGTCAAGTACGCCCAATTGGAGCCTCTCAAAAACGCGTTGAATGCAATGGGGGAGCTTCTTAATGCAAAGGACGATGATGGTAATACTGTCTTGCATCTCGCTGTGGTAACCAAGCAACCCGACTACCCGAGGTACGTATACATATCACTGTATCAGTGTATTAATCAAAATTTAGGTTTAATTTTTTTTTTTTTTTTTTTGGTAAAGATTCAAAATTTAGGTTTATGGTACAAGTGTACAACAGACAAGTATTCAAACGATGCTTATATAAAATAAATTGTACGAAGTACTTTTGTAATGTATGCAATCTATAAATGCAGGTAGTAAAGTTGTTGGTAGGAAACAAGAAGATGCAGCAAAATGCAATCAACAATGACGGGTTAACAGCAATCGACTGTCTAAATCAAACCGGGAGGAGTCTAAACGACGATGAAATACTACGAATGCTAAAGGGAGCAAAAGTAATGAAAGCAAGACAACTGGAGAGAAGAAAGAACAAAAATGGGAAATGGTTGACCAAACAACGTAATTCCCTAATGGTTGTTGCATCCCTGATCGCAACCATGGCTTTTCAATTTGGAGTTAATCCTAACTGGGTACCAGAACAAGGCGATGTGGGTCGTTTTAACACCTTAATGATTGTGAATACGATTGGTTTTGTTTCATCTCTAAGCGTGGTTTTGCTCCTAATAGGCGGCCTTCCTTGCAAACGACTCTTTGTTGTCGTTCTTATGATTACTATGTGGGTAGCTGTTAGTTCAACATTATGGACCTACTTTATGGCTTTAGGAAATCCTGCTAATACACAGTTGGACGATCGAGTTTATGATACTTTGGGGGCTGCATTAATGGTGTGGGTAGTTTTGCTAGCCGTTCTTCTGCTCGGACATTTTCTTCGAGCCTTAATTAAGGCTGTCAAGAAATTGGTGCAAGCATTGAAGAAATTGTGGTGTAAGTTGGCCGTCTCCCGTGTTCCCGTGATGCGTACAGCTTCGTTCAGTGTAGACAGTGGCGGCCCTTAATTAAGATGTTCAATTCGGTCAAGCTAGTGTTGGGTTTCGCAGTACGTGCTACTATGGTTCTGTTTAGTAGTTTGCGTTAAACTGACAAAATATATTACAAATCCATCAATCAACTAAAAATGTAATCCTAGTTGTAAAATATGATAAATACTTTTGAATATAGTTTGGGTTTTTGTTGGTGCATGTTTTGTATAAACAACGGATTCATTTTAGCATCATTTCTTTTTCAACAGAACTATACGCACCATAAGGATTATTTTCAACGTACATGAAACCCGAAGCTTGATTATGGGCGTATAGCCTCAAGTCTTGATGATGGATCGATGGCCAAAATGATAAACAATACAGCTAAAGAAAAGTTGATGCATTGCCTTGAACAAATCCATATAGTGACTCGAACACGTAGTTATATAAATCACTTGTCAAATACTCCGTAGTTAGGTTATGAAAAATATCACAAATTCTCATTGAAGGCCGACTTTTTTCGTCTTTAGCTGAAGACGGATTAAATATGGTCATTTTAATGAAAAAATATTCTAACTTTAAAAATTATTTACCTAAAAATGGTTATATTTTTCATCTTAAATGGGACACATTTTACACCATCTTCAGCTTGTGACGAAATGTACTCATCTTCAACAAGACTTATTGGAAGAATAGTAGGCCTTGCTTGTGACGGGTCGGATCTTGCGACAGGTATTTTGTGAGAGGAAATGGGTAGAGGAGACAAGGTGGGCACCCCCCATGTGCTTCTACACTCACCCTTAATGGGTATTTTGTGAGAGAATATGGTATCCGTCACTCATTTGTGACGAATAATGTACGTCGCAAATGAGAATTTTTGTTGGAAAAATATTAGGGTGTATTCCGTATTTACGGTTAGGCTAGTTGTTAGGTGTTCCCGTGTTGGTTCATTTAGATTATCGTCAAGCTGTGTTCTTGTTGGTCAAGTCATTATCTCCAAGGTGGCCTCAAATTAAGGCAGGACCAACGGTATTTGGCTTGCTACTCTATTTATTTGTCCACATGTTATTGATTTTGATATCACATATTTTCGACATTTATTAAATTTCAAACAATACCATTTGAATTAGCCGTGTTGGTTTTTATTGAGAAAAAAGAATCGGATGTACTACCTCTAACTTTTTTGTTTTTGAACATATATGTATTTTTTTGAGCTTATTACCTTGAACTTTATTTGTTTTTGAGCAATCGTGTATTTTTTTGATCATATTAAACTTTATAAGTTATTTTAATTTTTTTTCCATCATATTTAAAATTTAACTAAACTAGTATTTTGGAGTTTTATTGTAACTAGTATGAGTGCTCGACTTCACCCGGGCTACCTATATTTAGCATTCAAATATATTTTTAATTAACTAAAACTACTTTAAAGTTTGTTGGGAAATTAGCGCCTATCTCCCACGTGCAACGGAAGCAACCAATCGACAAGTAAACCGTAAAAGTAAATAAATGTAAGCAATAATAAGATGAGACAATATTTAGGGTCAACCCCAAGGCAAAACCTTCCAAACCGGAAGTAAAGCCCACTAGCCAAAGCGACTAGAATCCACTATAAAAATAGTGCCAGTACAACCTAACCGTCCCGAATAAATACAAATTCGAAACCCACAATAATATAAGATAACAACCTCTAGACCTCCAGTAATATTAGTAAAGCCACCAATATTACCCCTAGAGTAACCTCCTAAATTATTGTATAAAAACACCCGTTATACTGCCTCTCACCCTCAAACCCCGACTGCACACCCAGTCCCTTGTTTGATTACATTTTGTGAGATACTTTTTCCAAAGGATTTACATGCTTTATATAGCCATGTGAATTGACGTCACATTTTAATAACATAATGTCATTTCACGTTATCAAACAAATGAATTAAACAATTCATTCGTTTTCACCAAATAATGTTAAAACAATTTGCACGTAATGTGAACCAAATGCATTAACATCATTTAACACCATCCTAATGTTACATGTACATCATAAATACTTGTACATGTAACACTTAGCTTCATTAAACCTTGTGTTGGATGTTTCACCCAACAAATCTCCCCCTCCAACACAAGAGAACATACCCGAGGAATCAACCATTGGCCTTTCGAAATTACCAGCTGCACACCCGAGTTAGTTTCCGGTCCTCACCTCTAACTCAATATCACGGCCAATGCACCGTGTACAGCCTAAACCCAGTCAATAGCGTTACTTGACTCCGGAGAGAAACCCCTTGCTCTCCACCTTTCTGCCAGCAGGATTTTTTCCTTTGCGTCCGTCTGTAACCTGAAAACAATTTACCTTCGTTGCCTCCTCCGCAAACGAAACACGTGCACGACTTTTCCATTTCCAGCCATCCTATGAGGTTTTTACTGCATATGCATCCAGACGGTATAAACTACGATGTAGCTCCCCCTTAATGAGGACCATAGAACCCTTAGTAACTTTCATTACTCCCCCATGAGTTTTACACCCATAACCTTCGGAGTCCAGTTGACCAAGTGAGATTAGATTCCGCCGGAACTTTGGAACATAGGCTACCTTATCCAAAGTGTGCACCACCCCATTTGACATTTTGATTTTTACCACCCCAACACCCATGACATCAACTATTGAGTTATCAGCCAAACTCAATTTCCTAGTCACACCTTCGTGGAGCTCATCAAAATTATCCTTCCGGGTGCAAACGTGGTTGACACAACCAGAATCCAATATCCATTCTTCCTTGGAAGACACGTCGTTTATATCCGTGACCGCAAATATGTCACCATCATCGGTAAGGAAACAACCACTACTTCCTTCACCGGCAACCAAGTTGGTGTCGCCCTTGTTTTCTTCACTCACGCATTTATTAGGACAAAATCGTCTAATATGCCCAAGGTCACCACACTTGAAACACTTCACATCATTATTTCTAGAAGCGTTCCTGGACCGAGACCTGCCATGCTTCGATCCATCCTCCCTGTTAAACGATCAACCTCTCCCATCCCGAGCAACAGCAACTGTACCCGTGATGTCGATCGTACCCCAGCCTTGTCCTTCTTCCTCGCATCAAAGGACAATAAAGTTGCTTGTGCTTGCTCCATCGTAATGGTGTCTTTACCGCACAGAATAGTATCCACATAAGTCTCATATGTGTCTGGGAGAGAATTGAGGAGTAATAACGCCTTATCTTCCTCCTTAAGCTTTACTTCGATCTTTTTCAACTCGTCTAACAGTCCATTGAATAAATTTACATGTCCAATTAAATTTTCATCCTCGTCCATCCTCAACCGATATAACCGCCGCTTCAATAACAGCTTGTTGGTCAAACTCTTCCCCATGTAGAGCTTCTCCAACTTTTCCCATATCACCGATGGAGAGTCGTCATCAAGAACACAATTGATGACAGAATCCAGATGCACAACCTTATGGTACTTGCACATTTGGTGCAAAGCTCTTCCTAGTTGTCATCACTCATCTTCTCTGACTTACCATCCTCTCCTTTCAAGGCTCTAGCCAAGCCGAGATGTACGAGGAGATCCTTCATCCTTCTTTGCCAAAGGGTGAAACTACTTTAACCGTCAAATATTGGTACTGCAAATTGAGACCCCATATTTGACATCCTTGCCAATTAAACCAGCCACCAGACCGAGCCTAGTGACTCTGATACCACTGTTGGGAAATTAGCGCCTATTTCCCACGTGCAACGGAAGCAATAAATCGACAAGTAAACCGTAAAAGTAAATAAATGTAAGCAATAATAAGATGAGACAATATTTAGGGTCAAACCCAGTGCAAAACTGATGGCAGTCGTATACACCAAAAATAAGTCCTAGGTCAACTAAGTAATGCAGTCAGCGGAAGTAGGGTCGATCTCCGCAGGGAGGTAATCTATTGTCCGAAATCTAATCTGTCTAGGTCACAATTGGGGGGTTTGATTTTGATTTAACTAAACTAAAAGAATTAAAAGAGAAATAAAGCAAGAGAAATTAACACGGAAAAACCGGTGTAAAATTCAGGTAAAGAAAGAAATATGTCAGAGTTCGGTCCACCGTGACATCTACACTACCGGATTAATTAGGTCGGTCAATTTACTGATAAGAAGAGCAAGGTCATACCCTTTCGGTCTCAAACCTACGATTTTACCCTTTCGGTCTCAAATTGCCCTAAGGTATCCTACTGACTTTCGCCCTATAGGAATTCCCTATTGTAACTAAGCAAGCCTTCCCTTCCAATCTTTCGATCTAGGTCGGGGTTAACTAAATGAATGGTCTCCTGCGTGCACTCAATCAACCAAACTACAAAAATATTGCTTAGCACAATTCTTATCTCGAAACTACCCTAGCAAATTAATCCTATCATGCATCTATCACGGCTTCCCTTACCCAAACATATTATGGGATTTAGCTACTCATGCTAATAACAATACAATTATCAATAACATGCGATAGACTAATAATCGACATAATACTAACAAGATTAATTAACATAAAATAATTAGGGCAGAAATTAAACAAGTAAACAAGAGATTAAAGCAATAAATGTTGAATGATTAAGATTAAAGGGAACAAAAGGGATTACAATCAAGCGATTCCTGCGTAAAGAACACATTCCCGTAAATTGCAAAACCCGAAAGTATTAAAGCTTAGTTTCTGATTTTGAGAGTAATTAAGAGTAATTATCAGATGTTAAGTGAGAGATCCCCGATTATGGTGTGTTAACGCCTTATTTATAACAATTTAATAATTTCCTAAACCTAATTATTCGAGATAGGCTAAGCCCGTCAGAGTATCTACTCGATCGAGCACTTTGGGCTCTTGATCGAGTAACTTTCTTCAGCAATCTCCTCGATCGAGGTCTTGACATCCTCGATCGAGGACTTCTTCATAGTCTTCCCCTCGATCGAGCATAGCATCTCTTCGATCGAGGTCTTCTTGTCTTGGGTTCCTCTCGATCGAGCACAGGACAGCTCGATCGAGGCTTCTAATCTTTGGTCTCTCTCGATCGAGCACAGGACAGCTCGATCGAGGCTTCTAATCTTCTACACCTCTCGATCGAGTACAGCAGGGACTCGATTGACTTCTTCTTGGCTTCCAGCTTCATAGTCGATAGCAAACGGCTCTTGGCTTGGCTTTTGACGCTCCCCGAGGCACGAGTTTCCGCTCCGTCTTCCTCCATCTCCTAAAATGCATACTTGGGACAGTTTTGGGTCGGTTTCCACTACTTTCCAACATATTCCTACAAAATGTCATAGAAAACACAAAGTAGCATATTCGGGGTATAAAGTGACGTAAAGTCACCTAAAATGCATAGAAATGCGTGCCAAATGTGACTGAAAAGTCTATATAAAATACACACATCAAAAACCTTCCAAACCGGAAGTAAAGCCCACTAGCCAAAGCGACTAGAATCCACTATAAAAATAGTGTCAGTACAACGTAACCGTCCCGAATAAATACCAATTCGAAACCCACAATAATATAAGATAACAACCTCTAGCCCTCCAGTAATATTAGTAAAGCCACCAATATTACCCCTAGAGTAACCTCCTAAATTATTGTATAAAAACACCTGTTATACTGCCTCTCACCCTCAAACCCCGACTGTACACCCAGTCCCTTGTTTGATTACATTTTGTGAGATACTTTTTCCAAAGGATTTACATCCTTTATATAGCTGTGAATTGCATTACATTTTAATAACATAATATCATTTCACGTTATCAAACAAATGAATTAAACAATTCATTCGTTCTCACCAAATAATGTTAAAACAATTTGCACGTAATGTGAACCGAATGCATTAACATCATTTAACACCATCCTAATGTTACATGTACATCATCAATACTTGTACATGTAACACTTAGCTTCATTCAACCTTGTGTTGGATGTTTCACCCAACAAATCTCCCCCTCCAACACAAGAGAACATACCCGAGGAATCAGCCATTGGCCTTTCGAAATTACCAGCTGCACACCCGAGTTAGTATCCAGTCCTCACCTCTAACTCAATATCACGGCCAATGCACCGTGTACAGCCTAAACCTAGTCAATAGCGTTACTTGACTCCGGAGAGAAACCCCTTGCTCTACACCTTTCTGCCAGCAGGAATTTTTTCCTTTGCGTCCGTCTTTAACCTGAAAACAATTTACCTTTGTTGCCTCCTCCGCAAACGAAACACGTGCACGACTTTTCCGTTTCCAGCCATCTTGTGAGGTTTTTACTGCATATGCATCCAGACGGTATAAACCATGACGTAGCTCCCCCTTAATAAGGACCATAGAACCCTTAGCCACTGCTTAAAGTTGTTTACATGATGGATGATAATTGGTTGCATGACATGTGGTTACGGCTGAAAAACGATTCCGGCTGAGTGAGTCCATTGGGGGATGGTCCACGCCCTTTGATCGTCCCTCGTGACTCCCATCACGAGGGGGATGTGCACCTTAATGAACCTAGGGTTATCACTTGTTGCGATGAGTGGCTGCGGTGACGAGGCTGTGTCACTGGTTGACTTGGGTACCTGTTGCGATGGGATCTGGCTGTAAAAGGGATTATGAGATTATGATTGTTTCCGCTGTCAATTATGTTGATGTTGCATTAGAATATGAGTATGCCATTTACTGACCCTGTTTATGTTGTCTTTTGACCTGCTGTGATCCATCGGGGGTGGTGAGCAGATTGAAGCAGGTAGCTTTATCGATGGAGTCGGATGAAGGGGACACAGCCGAGTCTAGTGCTTCAGTTATTAGCGTCCGCCAGTTTTTAGTTGTTTTCAGTTGTGACACATTTGTTTTATTTTGGTTGTCAGTTTATGACAGTGTGATGTAAACCTTAACTCTATTTACATTTATTAATAAAATGTTCCTGGAAATTTTTCTATTGATGTACACTACCTCGGGCAACCGAGATGGTAGCACCTTTATATGCTAGGGCAGTCCCTGGTAAGGGGCCTTGGTATATGGGGTGTTACAGGAACAAAAAAGTGTGAAGACCAAGGAAACATGAATGGGTCAATTACTAAATGACAAGTGAAACAAATTAAGTGTGGAGATCAAATTGCTCATCAAGTGCATACTTAAAAAGAAGGGACTACAAATAATTGAGACACCCCAATATAAAAAAAAGATAACAAATGACCGGAACGGAAAAGATAACTTTCTATTGTTTGTACAATTTGTGTTGCATGCAACATATAAGAGTACGTACGACTCTACATATCATAAGATTCCATATTTTCATCAAGCAATGACTAATATGTACTCCGTATGTTGTACTCGGTATCCTTTTAGAATTTTTTTCTTTAGTGAAAGATATTTTTAGAGTTTAATTTTAATTGGAATCCTATTGGTATAAGTTCAAGTCATTAAAAAATAAAATATATGAGTTTCAATTCATTAAACTCTATGGAATTCTTTGTGAGAAACTCTATGAGGCCATGAAACAAGTTGTATTTTATTATTTACATGGTTGACCACGTTGAATGATCTTTCTAAAGTTAAGAGATTAATATCAATAATGGATAATGGATAAAATTGTGTAGGACAAAAAAATTGTACGTAGTAAATTTATTGAGTTAGAAACTGCTAATTTCATACATAGGTAACGAGGGAGTATCATACACGGTCGAGTAGAATATGTGTTGAGTAGATCAATACCGATTATGATCAGGTTAGGGTTCGAATACGATCACGTCTAAAAAAACAGCTTTTCGTACAAAAGACATTGTCCACCTCCATGTATCCTTATTAATCATCTTCATCGTTGTAAAAATATAATATGACTCTAAATTTGAATTTGACTATGAGTAGGAGTCAATCTTCTACGATAGTATATTTTCTCATACAAGTTATTTTTTTTTTTGTTCCTTGGTTGGGCAGTTTAACAAATCATAAACACACAAACCATTTCTTACGATGAAGAAATTGACCTGAAATTTTCCTGATAAATAAGACAAAACGTAATATCTAACTATTTTGTTATAGGCACAACTCACAAGAGTTTTTTTTTTTTTTTGGGTGCGATATATAGGCACTACAGCTAAAAGTAATGGTATGTTTGTATCATATCAAATATATAAATGTCAAAATTTTTCCTAACAAAATAGTCTAACCAAAGCCATGATATCACTAATCGTCTAATCCTAAGTTTCTTGATAAATTATAAGTTATAAGGAGTTCATCTCATCTATTCACCACAGATTAACTCTTACTTTAGTTCAGTTCATCTCTTCACAAATTAATTCTTATTTCAATTTAGTTCAGTTCTACTCTTTTCAAAGAATATGGTCTAACTCTTATTTCAACTTTATCCAGTTAAACTCGGCGTTATTCATTGCAATTCGGTTCATCTTAGCTTCATTTACTTTAGTTCACCTAAGCTCCTTTCAGCCGAAAAGAATAAATACTAAATATTAATCATTAACAA